>AP025059.1:20044890-20252299 GCA_036186865.1 Eustoma russellianum
CATGTGGTATCATAGCCTAGCCTTCAGATCTACCTCGGAGACATAGGTTATGTCATGTAGAGTCTTAAGCTATGATTTTGACCCTAAGTTGATCCATAGGTCTAAGTATGTGATCTTAGATATAAGTTCGATTGGGTTGTATGTGTGCGAGCGCGATAAAATTTAATTCATCAGCTTTAATTTCTTCGGTCTACGAGTTCCGTTCTGTACAACGCTTATGGGCTTTCAGGATTATCTTTGGAATCACTGAATGCTAATAAACGTTGATTTTGCAGACAATGTCTCCTAAAAGGGAAAACCAAGGGAATGGTGGCAACGGGAACGAGAATCTCCCTCCACCGCAGATGGAAGTTCCCCAAGAACTAATGGACGCTATCACGGTGATCGCACAAGGAGTTGCTCAGCAACAGCAAGCAACCTCCCTCCGCCACCATTGCACGCGGACTTGAGAATCTTCCAAAACGGATGCAGAGTGGTGGTGCAATACAACTGACACCGCCGATCGCTTGGATCTAATTTTAGAATGAGTTCAAGAGATATTACATGCCGACAGTACGATCTTCAGAGCATGGCTCTAGATCCACGGCGGAAACGTAGCTTTAGGTCATTATCTTAGAAATTAAGTTACAATTTTGCCCCTAAGTCATGGTTTTAGGCTTAAAAATAGATGATATTAGGCATCAATTTTAGAAGTAAGTTTGACATTAGACATAGGTTACGATTTTGATTGCTTTAAGTCACGATCTTAAGATAGAAGTGACGATTTTGATTTAGAAGTTGATTTGAATATTAGGCAGTGATTTGAACATAAGTACCGATCTTAGTCGTAACCGATGATTATATTCTATGCATGATCTAAAAAAAATCAAGAAATGACTTAGACTTAAGTGATTTGAGGGGATCACGTACCAAGAACGATATTATGTCCCTGTGAGTTTGGGTAATTATATTATCTAAGTTAATCATAACCTTTGCAATTTACCTTAGCCTTGAAATTAGTAAACCTAAGTGAATTGTATATAAGTAAATTACATAACTGCAACATTAACAAGGACGCCTTACCGCAGGCGCTGGTTGATGCATGAATTTAGATAGGCACGACGATTACTAGGGCTGCATTCCCACAGCACAGCATGGGACCCGGTACAATGAAGCGGTTCATTGCCTTTACTTTTGACGGAAGCGTCAGAACACGACTAGGTCTAAGCTGAAATCGTAGCCACTAAGGAATAATTTATAGTAGCACGATAGAAATTAAGCAACGATTTATAAACATTATGATCAGTAGAGTTAGTGAAAGATATTGTCAACGGAGTTTATAGTTTACAATTAAGATGCCAATTTTAGAATTACCAAAATAGGCCGATCATATTAGTCTTATTAGCGATATTGATCGGTAGCGACATACGAGAACTGACTATATTATACACCTTGGAACGATAAAGTGTCACAAAATCTTTAGGTAAGTGATGAATCCCTAGAAACAATGAGTTACTTGGCTTGAGTCGAGTAGGCTTGAAATTGCAAGGGAGCAAGCATGAACAAGTAATAATTGCTTTTCAGGTGAGATTTAACTGAATTAGAATTAGCGGTTAAAATAACCCAGTAAGAAGTACGATGGATTAATGTGGTGCACGGAAGTACGGTGAATGAGAATACCTTAAGACGATTAATATTTAGTTTGCCATGCTAGGATTGGACAGTCTCAGCTAAAGATGTTATCATCAGTAGACGGACATTAGACCTATAAGTTACGGCACTTAGGTAGATTTATCATTGACTATAAGAGTGGATTATAGAAATTATACGAAGTATGGATAAATATTTTTCAAGCGGTTAAATATTTCTACATAAGCACGTACAACCAAGATATACCCTATATTTCAAAGATTTTTTTTTCAATTTTCTAAGTATTTTAACTAGTTTGCTTATTTATATAGTCTGCTAACTTAACAATGCTATATTTTCTTCCGCATTCGTATTTCAACCTGATGGAATTTTAACTACTACTGACAAACTCTGAAAAATAGATACATTTTAAAATGTTTATGATTTGAAGAACATATGTCTATATATTTCTTATATTATTTCACAAATTTTCGTTTAGCTATGTTTATTTTGTTAAAATAATTTGAGTTGTCGACTATTGATATTGCAGCATTTTATTTTTGGAATTATCAACCGCTTGCAATGAGGTTATTTAATTTTGCGAAACAAAAAGTAGTTTCAAAACATACATGTTTTTTTAGAGAAAGAGATATACCATTTCCAAATTGTTTTATAAAACTTTACGTAGTTGAGTTTCAAATGGTTTTAAGGCGGTCTTACCTGTAACACTTTTGTGAGTAGATTATACCCATATTTTTTCTTGTTTGAGACACTCTTGCGAACAAGTTAGTCATTCCTTTTATAAGAGGTCACGCAAAACACCACTTGCGAAAACGATTTTATAATACTTTAGCTCAAAAAAAAATTTTAGGGATACTATGTAAATAATTAAAGCTATATTTTGAATTATAGCCACTTGAGCTATATTTTATTTAAAGCGAAGCATGTCCATACATATATTTCGTATATTAGGCTTATGACGAAATCTCTGAGAAATTAAGAGCATGATCATAGAGCTAGTTGGTAAGTATATAAGAACTGCTTTTGAAGACTTAGTTGTGTTAAGGAGGGGTAACGGTTACCATATTGACATACACAAAGGATGTTAGTATGGTTAAGTATCTAAGTGATAAATCATATGTGACAAGTTATGAATCTGATATTATAGATTGCAATAAGTTGAGTGATACACGTCAAGTGGTATAGGTGAAAGTTTGTAAGCAGTAAATATCGTGGACTAAGTAAGGATTGAATCTCATAAGGACTAGATCACCTTGAGAGATGTTAGTATTGACTAAATTAAATCGTACTAGAGTACAACGTATTTAGAAAAATACATATAGCTTCAGGGACGAGTCTTGTGAGCAGGGCGTTAAGTTAAAGATTGTGATACACCTAAGAACTGATTTTAGAGGGTTGTTCATGAAAGCCAATATAAGTACGATAAAGACCGACAATTAAGTTATAAAGCCAGTATAATGACGATACCCTTAAGGTTGATTCGAGAACTATACAAGAATAGGTTACGATCTATCAGACGGAGGACAATGGATTTATAGAGTACATTGTGTGTATACACACTAATGATTTGAGAACTTAGTCCTGTATCGAGGAAGTGAAATGGGTACCATACCGGAATACGCAAGGGATACTAATTTCGGTCATGATCTAAGGTAAATAAATTATGAGGGGCTATAATAAGTCATTGATTTCGTAATGCACAAGTTTCGAGGACGAAACTTTTTGTAAGGGGTGGGATGTTATACCCCGCACCCTCCGTAGAGTAATTACGGGATAAAATGAAAATTAAATGTGATTGAGGGCAATTAAAGACAATGAATTAAGAATTAAGTATGAGAATTAATGGAGAGGATTAATATAGAATTAAGTAGCATTTAATTTTTAGAATTAAATATTAGAATTTAATCCTTTAAGATAAATGAGATAATATGATATAATTTAGAAACTCAAATTTCACCCTTCCCATATAAAAAACTGACAAAGCGTCAGTTTCTTCATTTTGACAGAAACTGTCGACAGTTTTTCCCTCCCCAAGCCCTAGCCGACTCTCTCAAGGCGTAGAAGAGGAAAGACAACCTCCAGGAACCGATCCAGCCTCTATTCGTTCTCCAATTCGATTGTTAGTAATCAAAGGCAAGTAATCATCTTATAAGTTCCTACGATTTGTGAAAGAGAAAAGACCCTACTTTTGTATCAAAATTGGATCACCATGCAGTATTATGCCTTTGTTTATCCTTTGTGAATTCTGTGCAATTTCTGTGTTTTAGTTTCGTTGTTTTGGCCATTGTATATTGCAAATCTAATTTGATGTTGGTAGATATTGTGGATTCCTGCAAATCCCCACCCTTGAACCCCCCTTTGCTGTGATTGAACTGCTATGAGAGTGGTTGAGGGTGAAAAGTGTGATCTTTGAATTCGGGGGTTGAAATCTCTGAGTTCTAGGCTTGAACCTTTGTCTGGGATGTGTGTAGCGTTCAATCTGTAGTTTAAGCATGAGATTATAGCAGGGATTAGGCCTGGATTGATTGGGATGAAGTTTGGGATCATTTGGAGTTATGGTTCGGCAGTTTCTGCAGAAATCGTAGAATTTCTTTTCTGGAATCGTAGACATCGATCGATCGATGTGAGGGGATGAAGTACTTTGATCGATCGATGTAGGGTATGATGTGGGACATAAAGTATTCTGATGGACATCGATCGATCGATGTGAGGGTATGAAGTACTTCGATCGATCGATGTAGGGTATGATGTTAGACAATAAGTATTCTGATGGACATCGATCAATCGATGTGAGGGTATGAAGTACATCGATTGATCGATGTAGGGTATGATGTTAGACAGTAAGTATTCTGATGGACATCGATCGATCGATGTGAGGGTATGAAGTGACATCGATCGATCGATGTAGGGGATGATGTCAACCAGTTTTGTGGGAAAATAAAGGAAGAAAGAGGGAAGCTAGGGGATCCTTTAGGTGACCTTAGGGACTTCTTAGGACTGATTGAGGTTAGTCTAAGTCTTGGGAACACGACTTAAGATGGTGAATCAACGGTGGAGACTTCGTAGGGTATTTGAATCGGACTTCAACGTGAATGAACCTAAGGGGTTAGGAATGAACGTATGAGGCTCTACAGAGTTCAAAAAGAGGAATGTGAGGGTTCCTACATTATCTTTTGGGTTCTGGATTGAATGTTTAGGTTATGTTGACTTGTCGGAAAGGATACGCTCGAGTGTGTGAATGAGGTGAGTCTCGAATGATTGATTGAAATTTGAGTGTGATTCAATGATGAGAAGTCGTGCATTTTTTTTGCATCATGGCACTTGCATTTGCATATGTTTTGATAAGAGCTGTGCCTCGGCACAGGGTATAAAGTTTGCGAAATGAGCTGTGATGCATTACAGGGTATAAAGACAAGCTGGTAACCATCACAGGGTATAAAGTGAGCTGTAATGTGTCATAGGGTATAAAGACAAGCTGTGGCACATTACAGGGTATAAAGTTGAGCTGTGGTGCGTCATAGGGTATAAAGACAAGCTGTGGCCCACCACAGGGTATAAAGTTATGTGACCGGACATTGTGACATGCATTGCACTGTTTTGAAAAGAATTGCATAAGCATTTGTGACTGTGTAGTGTAGTGCATATTTTGTCATGCATCACGTGAGTCGTTACGGTATGATTGATTGTAACTTGATTGTTATTGAACTGTTGAATGTTCATGAGTTACTGCTCTTATGTTGTCATGCTATTAATCTATGCTCTTGAAAGTATACAAGACATGGGCCCCATCACCCCTTGATTTAAATATTACTCATGTCTTGCCATGCGATGATCCGTATGTCTTATAAGCGGGTTACTTGCTAGCGTTTTTTCGCTAAGGGTACTACATTTGTTTTGCAGATGAGCCTAGTTATGACATGATTTTTATTGAAGAATCTTGGGATTTGTTTTAGATGTTTCTTATTACCTTAACTTTCTTTCATTCGTTAAGGATGTAGTTGGCTTGCGTCCATAACCAATTTTAATTACTTATGTTTTTGGGAATACAAAGTTAATGGTTTTAGACTTTATTTTATACATGTTTCCACGCTTATTTCTCTTACATCATTGATGATGTGTATTCGAGAGATGAGACGTCTTGTAGTCTTCTCAGTAAACTACGACGGATGCACCGGTTCGGATCCGCTGACCGGATCGGGGCGCTACACTTTCTAAAATGTTCTTCATGGACCTGATAATATATATATGAATATACACACAAACATATACATACAGACATATCTGTCTGCGTTTGCGTACTACTCTGATTGCGTTCTTTAACCATGAACAAGAAAAACAAAATATACCGTTTTGTCCATAGGATTAATTTCCAACAGGAGTGGACTTTTCCCGGTTTGTAAATTATACATGCAGATTTGTGGCGACTTGTGGCAGAATTTTGAACGGAGACATACAAGAAACACCAACAAAAAAGACAACACAACAAAGGGAAGAAGTATTCTTTGTTACTTTTAGAAAACAAATAAAAGCAAACAAAGAAGAAAAAGCTGTCTGGAAGAAGTCTTCAGACAGCCATTTTTGTACATGAAAAAAAATGTCCAATACTTTATTAGCGTATTTTCTTATGAACATTTTATATCAGACAGAACCTTATCTGTGTGAAACATTGAGTTGCTTCCAGTTGCTGAAGGAGATCGTTTAAGGGGGCGAAGATATTGGAGGTTTGATTTTATAGCACAAAAGCATTTCTATGTGAACAATTTATTTCGCTACATATTATCTTTATCTAACTTTTTCATACTAGTAGTTTCAATAGTTTAGATGTATTTTAATGGTGGCATTAATTAAATATTAATATGACCGTGCTCAAATTTCAGCTTAACTAAACGTAGGCATGAAATAGATTTCGGGAATTACCAATCGAAACGAAAACAAATTAAATTAAGTGTAACAGCTATGTTATGCGTACAAAAATACTCAATTAGTGCCAGAAAGTTTACTTGTTACTATACAAGGAATTACATGTTAATTGATATAGCAGTTCTTATGAAAAAGTGATATTTGGTAACTGAATTAGATGATATTTAAACGCATTATAACTAATATATTATATCGTCTATATTAACTAGAACGATTAGATCACTTCAATATTGCCATTTGCTACACGATAATGCATCAAATTTTATCCGATTAATACAACAAAAA
Source organism: Eustoma russellianum (assembly GCA_036186865.1). NCBI lineage: Eukaryota > Viridiplantae > Streptophyta > Magnoliopsida > Gentianales > Gentianaceae > Eustoma > Eustoma russellianum. The sequence goes on from AP025059.1 coordinate 20,051,725, forward strand.
AAATTGTCGTTATGGACCATCTTCTCTAAGCCTTACGAATCACTCAAGGCTGCAGCACCCCAATTGTTTAACTTTTCCAATTGCTATTCACTAATTTCTCTTCTTTTGTACTGGAATCAACGCACTTCACTAACACATTACCACATCATATTTCTATTATTGTGTCATCTATGCAGGTGCATATAGAGCTGGGGTCTCATTTGAAACAAACTCTCTATATTTTGGGTTGGAGGTATTGTTTGACTGCTGCTCATCTTCTCTAAATCCTAGGGATAACTTTTGTTGTCGTTGGGATGTATTAGGTTGGGATACTGTTATTGTATTGGAATCAACGATTTGCCCTCTTTAAATTTTAGCAGTTCTCTATTTCCTTCCATCCAAATTTCATCGTTGCTTTTAGAGCATTAAAATACGATTTTGTAAGATATTATGCAATCAAGAGCGTGTAAACAACTAAAAGGACTTAAATGATTGAGATATTCAATCGTCTTATTCTTACATCTTCCATCTCTTTGTTGATTACATAAGACTTTACCACATTCAAGTTCTTAACATTATAAATTATCATTTTCTTTAGATAAACAGAATAATCATTCTAATTTGGAAAACTTATATTTTAAAAGTTGTTTTTTTATCCCCGATGTTTTTACTAATGACCCCTAAACCATTTTTTTCCTGACTTTTTGCCCATGTGTGTTTAGACTACATTAGAAATCAGTGTTTTTTTTCAAACTTAATATGAAGTATCTTTTTAGTCCAAAAATATAAAGGGTGTAAATGTTAAAATTTAATCTAGAAGGAGCGTATAGAAACAATTAACCTTTTTTCCTCTGTTTTATGGCGACAACCCCGAGAGAGTCTAGGGGTTGTCGCCATAAGACAGAAAAACAGGTTAATTTTTCCTCCTAGTATTACTGATGAGTCTGAAATTCGCCTGCTTGAATAAGACTAGACTTTTAAGTTGGTCACTAACAGTCAACGTAAGGCGCCTCGGTTAGTTGACCCGTCGGCCTTAGCATCAGCCGAGGTGAGTCATCTAAGGCTACCTCAATTCTTGGTCAGCTCGGCATATTGGACCTCTGCTCGGAAAGGTAGTTGCTTTTGGTCAGCTCCAGCAAGTAAATACCCAATGATCAGATAACCAGTGCATAACTTTCCAAGAAATCAGGTTCTGCTTGTTCTAGAGATGGTCTCGGACTTAGCCTCGGTTTCTTATGGATTTTACCCCTTAATAACTCAGCTAGTTCAGACAAGATATTTATTAACTGCCCGCCTGAGACCTACCAAGACACTTATGCAGATTCTTTCCAGATGTCAAGCGCAGCTCAGCTCAACTAAACATGATGCCACGTGGCAGGCATACAGAGTAAAGAATAGCGCTGGCTCCCTACACGTCATAGACTCAACAACTTGCACATGCATTGGTCTAATCATACTGCACACCTACAGGGGACTAGATCTCCTACACACGCAATGGTCCCATCATCTGTCAAAGCATTGGACTACGGGAACTAACAAAAGCAAGAGAGAGGAGGACGAAAAAGGGAAATCGTCTTCTTCACGGAAAAAAAGAGAGGAAATTCAAAATTTACAGGGAGAACCAACAAAAACTCTCCAAATATCAAAATATTCTAGAGAGAATGGCCCAAACTGACTTGAGCGTCGGAGGATTTAACCCAGAGTCATAACCCTGGGGACCTCTGACCTTGTTTCCTGTACAGGTTAACAGGTAAAATTGCAGCTAGACAAGTCACGAGAACCTAACGGCATAACCCTTTCGGATCATCTCTGATCCCTGATGAAGATCTGACTTGATCATTTGGCGATAGAAGGAGGCCTGAACCTCCGATTTAGTGGAATTTTTCAAAAAAGCCAATATTATACAATGGTTAGAGGCCGGCGTGAGGGATTGGGGGAGTCCTCCAACCTGTAACGACGCATTATTACTCGTTCCAGTATCCCAGAGTAAGACTCCTGAGAACCTGAACAACATCATCAAGCTCCCGAAGTAACGTGTGAGGAGCGTGAAAAAACGATGAAGTATGTCGCTGAAAATCTGGAAGTTTTTGAGGCTTTTGTTGAGCGGCTTAAAGGCAAGCGTCCGGGGGTCGAGGATATAAAAGAGGATCTTCCTCCTCTTCGCTCTAAGAAAATATCACATCAGCAATCTTCCTGATTCCCTCAAGGATTTATGGCAGATGCTAGACGGCGTAGTTTCAAGGCCCCAACAATAGAATCGGAGCCTTTGGTCAGACAGCGTCTGGGTGTGAGGTCTCGATCATTCAAAAATATCCCACAAGAGGATGAAGATCATTGTAGGCCAAAAAGTTACCATGATGAGCATCGACAAGAATATGTGCAAGCGATCCGTGAAAGTCTTTTTCCTGGGATATTACATAATATTTGGCACCAGATAATTTCAAGGTGCCAAAGATAGATACTTATAATGGGACATCAGACCTAACTGATCATCTTTTTCAGTTCCAAACCGCTATGAGTTTCAAGAATGTCCCAGATCCCCTATGTTGCAAGACCTTCCCAATGGATTTGTGAGGGAAGGCCAGAAGATGGTTTCAAGAGCTCCCATCAAAGTCAGTGGGATCTTTCAGACAACTAGCGCAGAAGTTTGAATCCTAATTCGTCTAGAGTACGCCATTTGTTAAGAACTCTTCACACTTAATGGCCTTAAGGCAAGGTCCAGAAGAGTCAGTACTGAAATACATGCAACGTTGCACAGATGAATCACTATAGGTCAGTGACAGAAATGAATGCATTAAGGCATCAACCTTTATCAATAGCTCCGAGCTGGGTGCCTTTTCTCTAAGCTAGCCGAGGAGGGGCCTACATCCTTGAGAGAATGTTTAGAGAAAGCTCATCAGTTTGCCTACGGAGAAGAGGCAAATAGGTTAAAAAGAGAAGCCGGGCATGGAGCTTGGCAGGAAGGCCGGTCCAGTCATTCAAAAGAAGATCCGCGTGATGGGAAAGACCACGAACGACGTAGTGTGTTCGAACGCATGGGCGGACAAGGTAAAGGAGGCAGAGAGGGTCCGCCCCTTTTGGCCTCTAAAGATAGAATCCTATCTGTTATGGAGAAAGATGGGTTGATGGTTGATCCTAAGACCCTATCCGGACCGAGGGAGAAGAGATAACCTAAGTTATATTGTCGATATCATAGAGATATCAGACATGACACGGAAGATTACAGGCAGCTGGCACAGGCCATTCGACAGTTAATAGAGCAGGGTCACTTGAAGCAATTTTATGACCCACGTTCACGCCTGCATAATCGCTTAGATTTCCGCAAGAGCCCACAGAAGGACAAGTGTCGACCTGAGTCACCACCTCGGCACCGCAGGTCGGATGATGATGAGGAACGGGGCAAACATGAGGCTGCAGGTCAGACCCAGGTCAATTCTATTATTTATAACATCGCTGGAGGACCACCTCAGCCAAACCAAGGTGAGTCCAGCTCGGCAGGACCTCCTCTGGTCCACCGAGTAAGAGAACTAGGTTGATTAAGGAACTAACCTATGGGTCAGAAGACTCCATTCCGCCCGACTCTAACAATACAATTTTGGTAATAGACTTGTGTATACATTTAGCACCAAATAAGATAGTGAAGGTACGCCGTGTTTAGGTGGATACAGGGAGTGCTGTAAATGTGATTTACTACAGCATATATCAACAGTTAGGTTTATCAGATTCATTAATGAGGCCAATCACCACCTTGTTATATGGTTTTACTGGTGCTGCGGTTCAGCCAGCGGGGCTGGTCACACTCAGCGTCAGCTTCGGTAAACCCATAGCGTATCGTTGTCTTTGGGTGGATTTCGTGGTGATTAGAGAGGTTAGCATATAATATTCTGTTGGGACGGCCAGCCCTAGTGGCCTTGGAGGCTGTTGTGTCACCTTTACATGTTAGCATGAAGTTCCCCACCCCAGCTGGGGTGGTGACAATCCAGGGTGATATACAAGTTACGTAAAGTTATTATACCGTTGCCACTCAAGGCAATGATGTAGTTCAGCAGGTCAGCCTTGATGACCTGATACCCCTAGCAGAAGAGCGGATGCAATCAGATGATGCATTTCAGGATTTCATCATTGATCCAAGTCGACCTGAAAATATTATTAAGATATGGACATGGATGCTGGCTGAGTTACTAATTCAGCTTCAAGCTTTGTTGAGAGAGTTTGCGGTAATTTTCGCTTGGACAGCAGAAGATATGCCGGGAATCCCATCGAATCTAGCCGAGCACAGATTGAATGTTGACACCCATATGAAGCCCATAAAGCAAATTGCAGAAGAGGTCAGGAAACTCCTTGCCTCAAAGTTCATTGTTGAAGTTTTATACCCAATCTGGTTGGCTAACCCAGTGGTAGTCCCCAAGCCAGACCAGGCATAGAGGATGTGCATAGATTACACTGACCTCAACAAAGCATGCCCGAAGGATTGCTACCCACTACCTAAGATTGATAGGTTAGTGGATTCAACTCTAGGTCATGAGATCTTTGATTTTCTGGATGCCTTTAAAGGCTATAATAAAATTATCATGGCTAAGGAAGATCAAGAAAAAACATCATTCATCACAGAGTCAGACACTTACTGTTATGTTAGCATGCCCTTCGGACTAAAAAATGCTGGGGCTACCTACCGACGATTGGTCAATTCCTCGTTCAACGAACAAATTGGCCAGATAATGGAGGTATATATAGATGATATGTTAATCAAGAACAGGACCCTTGATCAGTATATCCAGAATTTTAGGGAAGTTTTTTTTATTGTGAGGGATTCACGCATGAGATTGAATCCGAAGAAGTGTACCTTCAGGGTACGCACGGGAAAATTTTTGGGGTATATGGTCTCGAAAGAAGGGGTGCAAGCTAATCCTGCCAAGATTGAAGCGCTACAAACTATGCACCCCCCTCGGAATAGTAAAGTAGTTCAGAGGTTAACCGGCAGAATTGCAGCCTTAAGCAGATTTCTCTCCAAATCTGCCGAAAAGTCACTTTCTTTCTTTTAGATTTTGAAAAAGAAGACTGCTTTCTAGTGGGACGATCAGTGTCAAAAGGCTTTCAATGATCTGAAGTCCCATCTGGCCGAGGTGCCGATGTTAACCTCACCTTTGCTTGGAGAAGTGCTTTATGTATACCTATCAAGATGTCATGAAGCGGTGAGCGCAGTTTTGCTCAGAGAGCAAGATAATATGCAGAAACCAATCTACTTCACAAGCAAAATTCTACATGGGCCTGAGGTACGATATCCCAATGCTGAGAAGGTGGTCTTGGAACTCATAATGGCTGCAAGGAAGTTCAGGCCACACCTGCAACTCATCCCATTGTGGTAGTAATAGATTAGCCTTTAAAAAAATTTTGACGAGGCCAGACACTTCTGACCGAGCTGCCAAATAGGCTGTGGAGCTCGCTGAGTATGATATTCAGTACAAGTCACGGACTTCAATCAAGGCTCATGCCTTAGCAGATTTTTGGCTGAGGGAATATCCGTAGAGGAGGAGGTTCATCCCTTGAATGATTGGGCTCTGTATGTTGATGGATCCTCTTCAAAAGACGGGTGTGGAGCAGTGCTCCTGATAATTAACCCCAACAAAGAAGAATTTGAATATGCTTTGCGTTTTGATTTTGAGTCAACCAACAATGAGGCTGAGTATGAGGCTTTAATAGCAGGGTTGGGCCTTGCCAGAAAGTTGGGAGCACAGCGAATCATTTTCTGAAGCGACTCGCAGTTGATTGTTTTCCAAATCAACGGAGATTATGAGGCTAAAGAAGAGAATATAAAATGATACCTGACCAAAGTCCAGCAGCTCGGCAAGATGTTTGAGCACTTCAGCATAGAGCATATCCCCAGATTGGCTAATAAGCCGGCTGATGCTCTCTCTCTGCTAGCCTCTTCCACCTCGGCTACCTTAGGGAAAAAGATAGTTGTGGAGCTAGTGAAGCATCGTGCATTTGATGCTAACGAAGTGCTGCAGGTTAACTATCGTAATACTTGGATGGATGAAATAGTTGACTTCTTGCAACATGAAACTTAGCTCGAGGACAAGCGAGCAGCTCGACGTCTGTGTCTAAAGGACGCAAGGTATGCACTCTTTAACGACCATTTATATAAAAGTCTTTTTCACAGCCATGGTTACGATGTGTAACCGAAGAGGAGGGAGACTACATTCTCCATGAGCTGCACTTGGAAATCTGTGGAAACCATTGAGGTGCCCGATCTTTGGCTTGTAAATGCTACCTAGCCGGCTACTATTGGCCCACTCTGCGCCATGACGCAGAAGAATTGGTCAGAAAGTGTCACTCCTGCCAAGTGCATGCCCCTATTTCCCACTTGCCAAGTCAAGAGTTCACTGCTATTGCAAGTCCCTGGCCTTTTGTGCAATGGGAGATTGATCTTGTGGGACCCTTACCCCGAGCTCTAGGGTAAGTCATGTTCCTGCTGGTGTCCATTATTATTTCACAAAATGGGTAGAAGCAGAGTCCTTAGCCACTATAACAGGGGGTCAAATAAAGAAGTTCTTGTGGAAGAATATCATCTGTTGTTTTGGCCTACCGCAAGTTCTTATTTCAGATAATGGAAAGCAATTTGCTGAATACCCTGTTAAAAGTTGGTGTGTTGAACTCCGCATTGAACAACGTTTCACCTCAGTAGCACACCCACAAGCCAATGGACAGGTTGAATTGACAAATAGAATAATCAAGGATGATTTGAAAAAATGTTTATACAAAACTAGAGCAAGCTGGGTAGATGAACTTCCCAGTGTCTTATGGGCATACCGCACTACTCCCTCCAACTCAACTAAAGAAACACCTGTTTCCTTATTTTATGGCGCGGAAGCTGTTATTCTAGCTGAAATTGGGTCCACCTCTGCTCGAGTAAACCATTTCTCTGCTCAGACTAACGACCAAGGGCTGCGTCTAAATCTGGATGAACTTGAAGAACGAAGATACCAAGCTTATATTCGCATGGCGCAGTATTAAAATTTAATTGCTCAATACTATAACTCCCGAGTACGTCCAAGAATTTCCCAGGTAGGAGATTTAGTATTGCGCAATAATGAAGCAAGTCATGCAGCACCTAAGGGTACCTTTTACCCCGAGTGGGAAGGCCCTTATCGCATAGTTGAAGTACGGGCTGAAGGAGCTTATAAATTGCAGACCTTAGAAGGAAAAACCTTACCACGAACTTGGCATGCTGTACATTTGAGACTTTTACATAAGTGATGTAGTTGTACATGTATATTATAAAGAACAATCTTCTTTGATCTCATTCCATCAAGTGTCCAAGTAAAACTTAAACCACCACGGCAGGACTGAGGTGGCCGAGCAGAGCTCGATGATAAAATGGGACAGAAATCTCCACAAGACCCTGGTAGGTCCGAGGAACGTACCCGTTGAGGGAAAAACATTTGTGAACAGATTTTCACAATTACCCCGAGAATGGGGTGCAGAGGTGAAATTTGACAAGTAGTCAGGCACCTCATCAAAACCTAGCGGTGCTAAGGAAGCTACACCTTTGTATAAAAAACTTTCATTGCTTTCAGCAGAGCTGAGGTTAAAGTAAAAGAACAGAGAACAAAGGGAACCCCGAATGCGACAGGTTTTGCGTCTCGGTTAAACGGCCTAAGTGGTCTTTCATCCTCTGCCAGATGGTTTTAAGGGGATTTCGGGCACAACAGATTTCTTGCTTTTAAAAGGTTGGCCTAAGAGGTCATCTTCTCAGACATGACAGGTTTCACTTCTCGGCAAAATAACCTAAATGGTCTCACTCCTTTGCCTTATGTTTTTAAGGGGAACTAAATTGGTCGATACAAGGAAAACCTTGGCCATATAGTCTCAATCAGTCGCAACAAATAATGTTCTGGCCATATACTCTCAACTCAGCTTAATCAAAGACAAGTTCTTAGTTTCCAAATTCTCAATGTAAATTAGGCAAGTTACTGCCTAGACCTGAACATCCGAGCAGAGAAGTAAGCTGCTACAAGCTTAATGGAAACTAATGACTTAGAACGATTCTAAGTTATTATTTGGTCTGATCTTGGCTAAAGCAGATCAAGTCTGCTGGCTCACCCTGATATCCCGGCAAACCTTCATTCTCAGCCAATTCTTGGCTCGGCCCAGACAGAATAACAGGATTATCCTAAATTTAAAACTTGCAGATTTAGTTTATTTTTAGCTGACTGCAGAGTCAGAAGTATGGCAACTGCAAAGTTGACCTTGAGTCTCGGCAACCACAAATTTGAAAACTTGGTGTAGGACCTGTATAGAACCACTAGAAGGGAGGGAGGTTGAATAGTAGGTGCAGAAAATTTGGTTTTTAAAATATTTTCAACCAAAAACCTAACTTCTGAAAACAGTTTCTGTTTTTAGATTCTGATTTTCAAGTTTGAAAGACCTAGTTACAGACCTTCAAAAATTCTAAACTTTAGAGAGATGCTACTCTCAGATGTTCTGAGTATCTCCTAAAAATTTCATATTAAAATTCAACCTCTAACCCTTTGAAAACATATTTGTGGTCAGATTGCACGAATATGCCAGAAACAGTACTCCGGTTTATTAATTCGTAACTCCAAATAGTCTGAAAATTTAATGACAAACCCCTTAAGATATATATTTTAATGGGTTGAAACAGTTTTGAAAAATGCTTTTGGAAAGTATGCCAAATACGTTGATGTTCTTAACCTTTGCAAGTCTGAAAATTAGATTGCACTATTCTCCGAACTATTAACATTTGATTGACTTATACTTGTCCAAATGGGTTGAAACTTGCGCCAAATGAAATTTAAGAGGTGTAAATATGTTTTTGCAAAGTTTTGTAATTTTTGAAAGTCGTTTACTAATTTTAAGATTGCAACAAAATCAACGCAGAAACTGAAAAGCTGAAAGTAAAGTGCTGAATGTAATGACACCAAGAATTTTATACTGGCTCGGTTAAAACAACCTACTTGAGTCTTCGCGGACAACTTCCCCGGTTATCAATAAACACAAAATAACACCTTACCACAAGGGTTTCTGGATTTACACACCAACTCCACCCTTAAAAAAACGTTACAAGCAATCACACCAATCACGAACACCACCACCGAACGGATGAAGGTTTGATCATACCTTGATCAACCTTTTACAATTTAAAACGTGTATGGTGGTCTAATCAAAACCTATTCAATATAATGAATATAAGAACAATAGGCTTGAGAGAAGAGGAAGAAGAAAGAAATGTAGAAGAAGAAAGTAGAGAGTCTTTTTGCACTTTGGAAATTATGAGAGTTGTCTTGTCTTGATTTGCTCTCTTCTCTTCTTTTTATTCAATAGTGGCCGCCCCAAGGGTTTTTCTTCACCTTGAGAATTCTCTTTTATGTCCTTGGAAGATTGTCTTGTGTAGATGTGACACCATCTTGCTTACTTGGCACAACTTGATTGGATGAATGTCTTGGCTTTGCTTACTTGGCACTTCATGATTGGTCCAATATTGTCACCATTTATCAGCTTTAAAAATTTGAGATTAACATCTAAAACATATGACAAATAAGGTTTAAAACATTGCTAAATAATCAACAATTAATCCCTAAAAATTTGGAAGCAAATTTGTCACCATTCAAGACTCAAAAATTCGGCCAGCTCTAGATTGTCACATGCTGAATTTTCAGCATGTGTTGTATTCTCAAATTTTTGAAATGTTACCTTGTGTAACTCCCTCCTTTATGTCACTAACTTTGTGTGGATTATTCTCCACCAATTGAGATTTCAACTAAGCTCCACCAAGCTGCAGTAGGCGTGTGATATGACTCTCCAACATGTGATGAATTTTATTTTTGTAAACTTTGTAAAATAGTGCAGAATAATTATACACATATGGTATCATCCAATCAGCCCTAGTTTGAATATTCTAGTACACTTTAATTGTCTTGAATATGTAAAAAGTTTCTAGATACATGTTACATGTCATGCCAAAAAGGTTCCATGTGTTGTGTTCGTAGAAAACCAAATTTTTGACTTTTGTCGATTACATAATTTTTCTCCGATTAAATTCAAACTTTTTGCACATGTTATATATATTATGTCACACATAATATACATAAAATAAATTGAATATTCAGATCTAATGGCTAAATAAAGTGGCGCCCCATGTGACAAAAAAAAATTGAGTTTGGAATCTCCACAATTTGGCCTTAATTGGAGGTGATTTGTGTGTGCCAACATGAAATGATTTTATGACTGAGTATACCATGTTAAACAAAAAATTTGTGGCCATTTTTGAAGTATATGGTCTGGCCATCTATATATGGCAAGTACGTGTCGCGTTGGCGAAGTTGCGGTAGTCACCCTATATGACAACTTTTGGTTTATAACCTTGTAACGTGTCGTAATAATTTTGTCATCACCATGACTTATATCATATGATATAAGACCTGAATGTACTTATAAATATGAGGTAAGTATAGTGGTGTGACGTCGACGTACGTTTGTAATATATGTATCGTGTCGGTAGTACATCAGAATATATGTGTATTGTGCCTTTTTATATAAAATCTGAATATATATATATGTATATATATATATATATATGTATATATATATATATATATATATATATAAACGTGTGAATGAGATGGAGAGGAGACTTTCCATGTTTTAATTTGTTGCCATCATGCCTTCTCCAAATATATCTCCATTTAATGAACTACTTAGTTCATTTAACTAAGTACTTCACTTAATGAACCAGTTTAGTTCATTAATGGTGGCACCTGAAAATAGTTCAAGCACAACAAATGTTTGCCGTTTGATGTACGTTTTAAAGCTTCATGGCTTGTTAGTACGGAAACATTATATATAAAGTATATGAGGCAAGTTTATCACAAAAACGTGTCAAGTAATAAAATTTTCATGCATTTCTTAAGCACGTTGTATTTAAATCATGTATTCGTAAATCACTCAAACTCTTTTCTCAACACTTGGCTAAAGAAACATTACTTAGCAGAGATTCTGGTATAACAGATCAAAACAGAATGAAGAGCTGAACTGCAAAAAATGATCAACTCTTAGAAAATTTCATTAATGGGTTCCAAGTACAAGGATCCTACAAGATCTATTTGACCCTATTACAAAAGAAGATCCTAAGTCTACTCTTCAGCGTCCCTCAGGTCTGCTCCGTTTATAGATTTCTCAAATTGGGACTCAAAGTCCACTTTGGCAGTTGAGTTATAAAGCTCGATGAGCCGAGGATCATCTTTGTTCAGCTGAGGGCAGACCTCTGAGCAGATATCAATAGCCTTGGTCTGCCCATCTGCATAACTGGGGTTTGAAGTAGTAGCAGGTTCTCTTCAAAATGCTTGGACTTCCTGAACTCTGCCACTGCTTCAATTTTTGCCACTGCTAGTTGCTAAACCAGGTCAGCCACGTGCTGCTCAAGATCTTTTTCTCGCTGCAACTCCGCGTCCTTATCCTTCTGCAATGATGCCACTTCAGAAGTTGCCTGCATCAAGGAGGCCTCCAGATCAGCATTCTTGCTCATCAGCACGTCGTTTCTACTCTTCAAAATGCTTGGACTTCCTGAACTCTGCCACTGCTTCAATTTTTGCCACTGCTAGTTGCTAAACCAGGTCAGCCACGTGCTGCTCAAGATCTTTTTCTCGCTGCAAATCCGCGTCCTTATCCTTCTGCAATGATGCCACTTCAGAAGTTGCCTGCATCAAGGAGGCCTCCAGATCAGCATTCTTGCTCATCAGCACGTCGTTTCTACCTTCCAACTTATGTACTACAGAGTTGGAAGCTGCCCATCTCAGGTCTGCTTCTTCCTTTTGTTGCTGAAGTTTGGAAATTTCCATCTTCAGCGTAGCAACTTCCTTTACCTACTCAGCCATGACCTGAGAAGCACCTTCAAGTTCTTGAAGTTTAATCTGAAGGGCCTCCTTCAGCTCTCTGCCTCGGTTAAGGAATTCTATCTGCTGGGCCCAGATCTGCTCAGTAGAAGTCAAAAGTTAGCAAAGTAACTTAGATAAAAAAACATGCTAAAGAAGCAGTTACTCACCAGGGGCAAGTTGCAATGGTAAGCATCCTCCATATGCTCCCATGAGGCTGTAGAGAACCTTTGACGATCAAAAGGAAGGATCATCAAATTGTTCACCCTCCTAGCCATAGCTGGGTTGGCCGCATTATCCTGGTCAATAAATTCACCGAGGATCAGCGTCGGTTGCTCTTGCTGAGGAGTTGGGAGCTCGGCTTCTGGAACAGATAAGTCTTTGCCACGCCGTCTTTTCCTCAAACAAAAGTCCTCGGTCGTCTCAGAAACTTGCCTGGAGATGTCTCGGCTCCCTCTTCCCCTGCCTCCGCAATTGGCAGATCTGCAACAAAATTTTAAATGACAAGTTATCATTTAAACTAAAAAAAGGCAAAGTGGGAAAATGTGAAGATAAAATACCTGGACCAGCAGACTCAGATACCACGAGAATAGGTTGATTCACAGCAGCCTCGGCCAGCATTGCTTCAGCATTCGGCTCAGCCATTAGGACATCTTCTACAAGGGGCAATGCTGGTGCAGGGGGCATCTCAGCCATAGGTTTTGGCCTAGGCCTTTCTGGATTTTTACGGGCCGCCATCTCGGCCAGTCTGGCCGCGAGCTGTCCACCTCCTGGAGCCATAGAATATACGCAAAAAGCAAAGGCTTTCACTATCTGAATGGCAAATAACCACAAAAAATTGCAAGTAAGACAAACACCTACCCCTTACTATTCCCAAGTTTTCTGGGAAAAGAAGGCCGAAAGTGGGGACCAGAGGCAAAGTGACTCAAGTCAGCCGCCTCCAAGATTGCTCCATCCAACTTGAACCAATCTATGACCATAGGTAGAGGCTTCAATCTGGCCGCCTCATCACAAGATTCTGGATCTGGCTTCAGATTATCCGCCTTCCCAGACTTCCAAATCTCCCACTTGGGCAACCCCTGCTTTCTAATGAAAAAGAATCTACCCTTCAAATTTTTGCTAAATGTGGGAATATTAATGGCAAAATTGAACTCGCTGGTAGGAGCTTGCTTGCTAATAATTCCAGCTGTCAGAAGATCTACAAGAGAATAAACCCCTAAAAACTCTATGGTCAAATGGGGATTCAATGACCCTCAGAAAGAGAAAAAAACAAAGAATGGTTTTCAAATTATTGGGTTTTATCTGTGGAAGTCTAAGATTGTAGGATTGAAGAATGCAGGCCAAAGACAAAGGAAGAGGAAGGCTGAACCCAGACTTGAAGTACTCTTTATAGATAGCCTCGTAACCCATTGGAGGATCATATGCTGTTTGACCAGATTGAGTCAGAAGAGGACTAAAGCGCTTTAAATCAATCTTGTACACATCAAAAATCTGGGTCAGGTCGGCCATGGATAAAGTACAGAAAGGCCCATGCACCCGAGCAGACGAGCGGCCTCTGGAAACTGTCGGCTGAGGCGAAGTTCTCGGCAGAGCTGCAGGGATGGCAGTCGCTGGAGCAGGAACTATCTCTGCTTGCTCCGGTGGAGATTCAACTACAGTAACAGTCCTGCTAGGCAGAGCGCGTTTACTGGGCCCGGCAGAGCCACCCGTGCCCTTACGCAGCCTGGCCAAAGGACGGTCGTCGGTGGCAACCGTCCTCTCCGATGATGAAGAACTGAAACTTCCTCCATCACCATCGGCGTAAGACGCACCCTCAGACATATTCTGGGAATCGGAAGCAGAAGACATAATGACGAAGAAAACAAAGAAGGAGACTTACAGAAAGTGTGGAGAACTGGGGGGAAGGCAAGGATAAATTGCCGAAGGAAGAAGAAAATTGACGGAAAGCTGAATAAGCCGTCGGAGGAGAAGAGGTTCAGAGAAAAAAGAGGATAGACGACGACGAAAGAGAGAAACGCAACTTTGCCCAGCATTCTCTATTTATAGCTCCAAGCTCATCCCAAACGTCACCTAAAAAGCCTCATCCTCGTTATCTCCAGCCGTCGTATACTGCCACTTCGTAACCCTTGCCCTCGGTAACCCCAACTGCCAAAAGCAAAAGTTGTCTGACTCTTTGCAGTCTGTGCAGACCTAAAAGCGTGCTACCACCCAGTCAGAGGCAGACACGTCATTACTTGACAGGACATCACATTAAAGACTTCTAATCGATTAGTCTACCCTTCCTGTTCGGCTCAGCCAGACTAATCTGGGGATAAAGTGATGAGCCCAAAATTCACATGCTCGGATAAGACCAGGCTTCTAAGTTGGTCACTAATAGTCAACGTAAGGTGCCTCGGTTAGTTGACCCGTCAACCTCAGCATCAGCCGAGGCGGGTTATCTAAGGCTACTTCAATTCTTGGTCAGCTCGGCATATTACAACTCTGCTTGGAAAGGTAGTTGCTTTTGATCAGCTCCAGCAAGTAAATACCCAATGATCAGATAAGCAGTGCATAGCTTCCTAAGGAATCAGGTCCTCCTTGTCCTAGAGACGGTCTCGAACTCGGCCTCGGTTTCTTATGGATTTTACTCCTTAATAACTCAGCTAGTTCAGACAATATATTTATTAACTGCTGCCTGTTACCTACTAAGACACTTCTGCAGATTCTTTCCATATGTCAAGTGCAGCTCAGCTCAACTAAACATGATGCCACGTGGCAGGCATATAGAGTAAAGAATTGCGCTGGCTCCCTACGCGTCATAGACTCAACAACTTGCACATGCATTGGTCTAATCATACTACACACCTACAGGGGACTAGACCTCCTACACACGCAATGGTCCCATCATCTGTCAGAAGCATTGGACTACGGGAACTAACAAAAGAAAGAGAGAGGAGGACGAAAAAGTGAAATCGTCTTCTTCACGAAAAAAAAGAGAGGAAATTCAAAATTTACAGGGAGAACCAACAAAAACTCTTCAAATATCAAAAATATTCTAGATAGCATGACCCAAACTGACTTGAGCGTCGGAGGGTTTAACTCGGGGTCGTAACCCTGGGGACCTCTGACCTTGTTTCATGTGCAGATTAACAGGTAAAATTGCAGCTAGACAAGTCACGAGAAGCTAATGGCATAACCCTTTCGGATCATCTCTGATCCCTGGTGAAGATCCGACTTCATCAATTATAGATATTTGACATTAAATATCTTCTTATGCCTTATTTCAATTTGAATTTTCAATTGAAAGGACCAGATATCAAGCATTTCATTGACTAAACCAGGCATTACATAATTTACAACTCATCCACCCTAAAAAAAAAGAAGAAAAAGAAGAAGAAGCAGCAGCCAAAAGGAAGCAGGCAGAAAGTATATCAAGAAGTTTTTAATGTAAAACATTAGCTATCTTCAATAGGAATCGTGATCATGGACACCGTCTTCTCAAGGTACTTTGATTTCAGACACAGAAATTCCTTAACCGTTAAGGTCTGAAACCGTGGAACCGCCAGCCCTGAAAACGGCGCAACTTCGGAATCAGTTGGGGGGCCATAAAAGTATGCTGAAGAATATCTATGCCTTTCTTGATTCACAACCACCCTATGCTTAACATTATGAAACCTCCCATTAGAACATATGTGCAAAAGATCACCGACATTAACCACGAGCCCTCCGGCCACCGGAGGAATGGTGGTCCATCCGACGCCGTCTCGGAATATCTGGAGACCCTTTGTGTCACTTTGGTGAAGGATGGTGAAAAACATTGAGTCTGTATGAGTTGCTAAGCCCATTGCTTTTTCAGGGTTTGGACATGGAGGGTATGAGTTGAGTTGTAATGCGCCTTCAGCTTTTGATGGCTCCCACTTGAGCACGTTTTCTTGAAGACGTAACGCTTTTAACATCAGAAGCAAGAGATTGTAGGATAAGGATTTCATTTGATTTTGGTAATTTTCCATCACCTCACTGCGAAAACAAAAAGGAAATAAAAACATATTATTTTTTATATAATAAATACATTATCATATATGTTACTATATCATGGAGAATGAATCAACGCAAATCACTGTTATATGTGGGATAATCGAAACAAACCATTGTAATTATAATACATGAAAATAAGTCACTGTAACAAATAGAAAGATGTGGGATGATCGAAATAAACCATTGTATTTATAATACATGAAAATAAGACACTCTAATAAATAGTAGGAAATTATGTATTTGTAAAGATTTGAATCGGCCACTTGTTCTTTTAGGGCCACAGTTTTAGACTCAGGAGATAAGACTCGGTCACGGAAATACGTTACTTAATCAGAAGGTCTTGCCAGCTAATTAATAATATCTAATTTCTTGTCCAATTTCATGTCTGTTTGGTTTATTATATTATCGTTAAATTCAAGGTGTCTAGAGCATTGTTTTATTCTCCATGATTTGATTTATTTGGCACGATTCGATTGACACCGGCAACCAAATGTATTTAAATTACACCCTGTACTTGTCAGACTTTTGAATAAATATTATTATTTTTTGTTGAGTTTTTGTTTTTATTTAAATTATTTTTTGTTGTACTCATGTTGATACAATCAAAAAGACAACGACGTGAAAATTACTAAGCACCAATTTGAAGGACAAGGGATACGATCTGTATTGTTCTGTTTGCTATATTCGAATGAGCAATGAATCTGTATTTTAAACTTTATGTCGTAATTTTGACGAAAATTTATGAAGAAATGTGAATCTCAATATTTTCGTTATTTCTTGGATGCACTTGTTTCGCCTTTCCCTTCCTGACCTTGAGATTTTTGTGAATATTTGGTTGCATATTTTGTAATTTTGTCATCTAAAATTTAATTTTCAGAAAAATACAACTCTCAATGAACCACTATTATGGTTTTGCCACGAAATCTGACGTGCTACCATACCAATTGATAATAGTTATACAAAATTAGAAGTATAATAGACAAAAAGGGTTAAATTGGGTTTTAACGAATTTTTGTACATGTCTTGTAATCCTTCACTGAAATTGAGTAAAATTTTATTAAACTTCAACGTAATATTCTTCAACTTATTAAGCTCCTTGACAGAAATGCGAGAGTGGCCAAAAAAACAAAAAGACGAGAAATTCATGTTATTCACATTTATTTCCAGGAGTGCTGAAATGCCTTTCCATATTTTCTATCCTATGAATGAAAGTGCTCGACTAACTAATTAACCATTTATTCTAAAAGAAAAAAATAGAGAAATGCCGTTCACAAACTTGGTCACCCATTCCATACTACCAAGTTTATTTAATAATGAGAATGATACATCTATATATATTCTCAAGTGTTGGCATAAAAATTAAATTTCAACTATATAAGTAGTTCTTATTTTCGGGCATAATTGTTAACAACAAAATATAAGTCAACACAGAAGTAAATCTGCAAAGAATTTATTTCAACAGGAGTTCCCATTTTTCAGGGCGGCAAAATATTTTTCTTGAAATGAATTGATGAAGTATTTTTTTTCCCATTTTAATGATTTCAATTGAAACCTATATAAGTCCGACCCAAATATAAAGTAATGTATTTCCTACAGGTATAAAAAATGAATATGTTAAAGTAACATCATGACTTTACCTTCTAAAAACAGCATAAACAACAAACTACACTAATCCAAAAAATTAATTGAAACAAGTTATACAAAAATTTGACCATCTTGTAGTACCTTAGCATAGGATGACCTTAGAATCTTGTGTGAAACTGTGAGACTAAGAGATTCACTTAAGTGAGAGTTTTAAGTATTTAGGATCTATACTAAACAAAACAGAAAGAATTGACAAGAATCTGAATCGCAGAGTACAAGCGGCTTGGTTAAAGTGGAGAAGTGTCACATGTTTTCTTTCGGATAAAAAACACCCTTAATGTTTAAAGGAAAGTTTTACAAGACAGCAGTAACACCTGCACTGTTGCTGCATGTACTTGAATGTTGTACAATCAATTATAACATTGAACAAAGGATGCAGTGATGGAAATGAGAATGTTAAGATAGATGCGCGGACATACTAGGAATGGTAAAATAAGAAATAAAGAATATATGAAAAAGGTTGGGATGACTCATATAGAAGAGAAGATGTGGGGGTCAAGATTATGGTAGCATGTGCGTGTGCAAAGGCGTCTTGCAGACGTACTTCTTAGGTAGTGCGAGACAATAAATGAGGTATATGTTAAACGTGGAGAGGAAGATCAAAGAAGACACGGAAAGAGAGAATAAGGAATGATATGACTTATATTACAATTGAAAAGCATATGACAAGTGATAGAGCACACTGGAAACAGTTGATTCATGTAACCCATGTCATGTAGAGGGTATATGATTTAAGTGAGAATTTTAGGTACTTGACCGGATACGATTGAGATGATATGATATTTTTGAAAGATGCGTATTCTAAAGACGTATATTATGTATTATATACTATGAGAGACAAAAGAAGGTTAGGATTTAAATTATTACTCAAAGAATTAAATGCATAATGTGCTAGAAAAATAATTGATCAATATAGCTTATTTTATAAAGTGAAAAAGTACTTGAGTGTTGTTTTTACAGGAGACTAGCTAATTATCCAGTTGCTGACAAAAGTAACTTGATTATAATCGATGAGAAATTTCTACTTCATCATAATCATCATCTATTTCACCCCTTTCACAACATGCATGGTTGTTTTGGCTTTGTTTTCATGTGATTTCTTAAACTAAACTGAACATATTACACATGTAACAATAAAACATTCAGGTTGAACTCAGAGATGTAAGAAAATTTCAAACTATTTTCAGCAAATTGCGTGAAATTGCATGAACTAGGGGAAAAAACTTACCAGAAAAACTCATGATCATAAGGCCAAATTTCTCTAGCATGATCAACTGCAGAACCTATGATCGTAAACCCTTCATGCCACATAAACTTAGAGAAAAACGGCTGTATCCTAGCCACGCCGTAGCCCGTGGCGGAGCTCGGCGAACGCAAAACCTTCATCTTCTCCTCCATCGACAACGAAAACAGCCTTTTGGTCTGAAATTCAACTTCTTCTATAAGAGAATCCAGAATGCCATGGTTAACAACCCTGAATATTCCGTACTTCTGGCATGCGTGGCCTATTAGCTCCACCACATTTGGAGCCAATAAATCAATAACTGGTATATGTGAATTTGTCTCGTCGGAGTAAAAATTATCCGACGAGAAATCGTCGGAAAAAACGTTGGATTTTGGCCAGAAGTGAGAATCAGGAACTTTCTTCACGGATTCAAAATCAATAGGAATGATATGTTTGAGATTGATTGGTAGTTCCTTGTATGCTTCTGAGAGAGTTGTCATAGAATATTTGGTGGAGAGCTTAGAGCAAAAGAGCAAGTCAATTTTCCAAAAAGATATGTGGCTATACGTACAGGCTTTTGTATTTATAGAGACATGGATATGTACAATGGCAAATTAATTAATTATATATGGTCTGTAAGGATACTCCAAAAATAAAAAAATTTGATTTTAGTGGACGCAAAATGTTAAATGTATGAGAATAAAAGAAAGAAAGAGCCTTGGTTAGTTGAATAATTATCATACTAGCTTGTAGTAAAAGTTGGCTCTAAGCAAAACTATAGATAGACGATTATTCATCATATAGTATATTTTGAGTTATGCTAATTGTGTTATTCTGAATGACTATTTTGAATGAATTTAAATTGAGTTTTTCAATTAGACGATATAATATAAGGAATCAGGAAAAATAATAATTTAATATTTAAAAATCCAGAAAATTGTTTGAAGATGATGTTTTCTTCTAATAGTACTACTTTTTCTCTCTGGGGTTTCTAACTTTCTATTGATTTTGCGGTTCTAAAGGAACAAAATTTCTTGAGTTTTTGACCAAGTAAAACATCAAATTTCGCATTTACTGCGACTGCTGCTTTCAAATTCTCTCCCCCAACTCTATTAGGCTCATCCTTATTAAAGAAATACAAATTAGAAAACATGGATGACGGAAAATAATCAAAATTAAAATATATATACAAAAAATTGATTATCTCTTTGATGCATTATTTCATATCATTATCATTACCAATTTTCGGTTAAGATTTCAAGATGGAAAATTATCACTAGTTCACTAACCCCCTCACACATTTTGTCTTCGATTTTTGTTTAAAGGAAGAATTACCTAGTAATAGGAGGCATATGACACCACAAAAAAAGCATATAGCGACAGACAAAAATCGTCGCAATTTTGTCGCTAAAGGCATATAGCGATGAAATAGCGACGAAAATTGTAGGTCGTTATACGGCTTGTCGCAAAGTGATGTTCGTCGGTGAAGCGTCGCTATATTGCGAGGGAAAAAAACATCGTCAGTGTCTGTCAGAACTGCGACCTTTTATTGCCGTCGTTGTTTCGTCAGTATTTTTATTTCGTCGCTATTTTATAATTTTTTTTTTTATTTCCGTTCTGCGACATTTTTTTCGTCGCAGATGTGCGTCGGTATACCTTTTGTCGTTGCTATTTTAAAATTTTTGATTTTTTTATTTCTGGTCTGCGACATACCGGTTTCGTCGCGGGTTCGTCGCTATTTTTTAATTTAATAATAAATATTAATTTAATATTAAATATTAAATATTTTTAATTTATTAATAATATCAATATATTATTAATTAAAAAGTTTTTATTATTATTTAATTTTTATAATATATTTTATTTTGTATATTAAATCATTTGTACGAATATTATACAGAAATACGGTATTTGCGTATTGAAGTTCATATAATTAAACAACACAAACGAAATGGAATCTGTATAAATGTCAGATAAAATATAAAAGTACAAAAAAATGTCAATACAATAAATGAAATAGTCTGTACGAAAAATCAAAAAATGAAATACTATGCAGAGGAAGATGGAGGGGGATCATGCGGAGAAGAGTGACCATCAGGAGGGCGAGGCTGAGGCTGCGAGGAGCTGGAAATGAGAGAGATGATGAGATGCGATAGCTGCGATATTTGCTGGTTTCGACTGCTGCGCATTCTCAAGCGCCTGCTGAAGCGACTGCTGCAGTGCATGCTGGGTCTGAGTCAGCTGCGACTGCAGTGCCTGTACACTATCCTCATGCTGCGCCCTGATGGTCTCCATCTCATGCTGCAGCGCCGCATGATCTGATTCCAGGCGCGAAATATCCTCTGGGGTCGCAGAAGGCGCGGAGGTGCTGGCCTCAGAGGAAGCACCTGGATGCAGAACTTTGGGAAAGAATCGCGGCGCTGCTGACCCAACCCCATACACCTCCCTCCTCTTCTTATTCTGAGGGCCGATGGTCCGAACCGCATCCCAATAAGCACGGTTCTTGTTGGCTTCTTCTCCCCTATGTGCGAGTAATCTGTTGTACTCGTCCTGAAATGAGAATAAGAATTGTTAGGGTTTAGAAATAAAACAAACTAAGGAAAAAACAAATGATACCGTAGTCTACTTACACTGATGTCGCGGGCCTTCGTCGTGATCCAGTCCTCCGTCCCATCGGAGGCTTTCAACCGATGCGTCTTGTAGAAGAGATCGTAGGAGGCTGGCCACTCCCCCGTCTCCTCGTGCTGAAAGAATGAAATAAAAAATGTTAGTGAAATCCAGAATTTAAAAAATTTCGGCATATGACCTATTCGTTTATCGGAGGTATCCCGGCCTTAAAGGCCTCTCCCAAGTCAAATCAAAAATAAAAAAAGGCAAATGAACACATATACTACTTAAATTAAACATATACGAATACCAAAAAAACAACCGCGCAACATAAGAAATCAATGAATATAAATAATCCACTTAAGTCAATGAATGTAAATAATCCACTTAAGTCAATGAATCTAAATAATCCAATGAAATCAATGAATCTAAATAATCCAATATTAAAATACTTACCATAGAACGCATCGTGGTGGCATGGAAAACCGAACCACCTGAGTGTGTGGCAGGTGCTGGGCCCTGTACATTGCCGCTGCGCCGGTTCGCTGCGTTCCGGGCGCTGCGGGCTTGGTTAGCAGGGTCCCTCCATCCTTCTATCCACCCCGCCCAGGTAGCCTTGGATAAGTAGGCAGGCCTGGCAGAAATAGGGTTACGCTCCCACTTGGTCTTGAGCGAGTTGACGAAGTCCCTGTAGCGTTTGGCGGTCCTCTGCCGCCAGGCCTGCTCCACGTCGTGGGCGATGTCTGTAGAGAAAAAGGGGTTTGAGTGATTTTCAAATACATGATTTAAATGTGCACAAAAACGAACATAGCATAAACGTGCATGATATATATATATATGTATGCATGATACATTCCTATTACTTGTCTTATTTAGCTTATATATAATGTTGCCGGACTAACGAGCCATGAAGCGTTAAAGCTTACATTATATGGCAAACATTTGTTGTGTTTACACTATTTTCAGGTGCCACCATTAATGAACTAAACTAGTTCATTAAGTGAAGTACTTAGTTAATTAAACTAAGTAGTTCATTAAAGGAAGCTACATTTGGAAAAGGCACAAAGGCAACAAGGCTAAGGAAGGAAAGTCTCCTCCTCCTCTCCTTATTAAATATACACGCCATACACATATATATATATAATTTCAGATTTTTTGAAAAAGGCACATACACATATATTCCAAAGTACTACCGACACGTTATATATCTTACGTACGTACGTTAACGTCACACCACTATACTTAACTCATATTTATGAGTATATTCAGGTCTTATATCATATGATATAAGATATGGTGATGACAAATTAAATACGACACGATAAAAGGTTCTAAACCGAAATTTGTCGTATCGGGCGAATACCGAAACTTCGCCAACGTGTCACGTACTTGCCATAAATAAATGGCCAGCCCATATACATCAAAATATGGTATAAATTTCGTGCTATACATGACACATTCAGCCAAAAATACTTTCCATGTTGGCACACACAAATTACTCCACATTAAGGCCAAAATGTGAAGATTCCAAGTTTAATTTTGTCACATGCTAATGGTACCACTTTAAACCAGCCAAGTGCTGAGATTTAAAGTATATATTATATATATTATGTATAACATAATATATATAACATGTGCAAAAGTTGGAATTTAAATTAGAGAAAAATCGGGTAATCGATAAATATCGAAAATTCGGTTTTCTAAGCAAATAACATGGAACATTTTTCTTGTACATCATGTGACACGTATCTAGACACTTTTTACATATGATATACATCTTAAAGTGTTCTAGAAAATTAAATTAAGGGCTGGTTGGAATATTACATGTGTGTATTATTAAATGTGCACTATTTTACAAAGTTAGCAAAAATGAAATTCAGCACATGCATATACATGTATACACGCCCCTACAGCTGAGATGGAGCATATGTGGAGCCTTGTTGGTATATTGATTGGTCAAGAATCAATCATACATTGTTGGTGACATAAAGGAAGAAGCTACAAAAGGTAATATTTCAAATTTTGTCA
The DNA here is from genome assembly GCA_036186865.1 of Eustoma russellianum. Taxonomy (NCBI): domain Eukaryota; kingdom Viridiplantae; phylum Streptophyta; class Magnoliopsida; order Gentianales; family Gentianaceae; genus Eustoma; species Eustoma russellianum. The sequence goes on from AP025059.1 coordinate 20,075,113, forward strand.
CAATTGTGACACATGCTGAAAATTCAGCATGTGCACTAATGTGGTGGCCGAATTTTATCTCCATATGAGCCTATATTTTGTGTCTTGAAACATGTGATTAATTGGAAGACAATTTGGAAGTAATTTGAATAAGTTATAGAATTAAAATTGTGATATATTTGAATATCACACATGCTGAAAATTTCAGCATGTGTAGTAATGGATATGGCCGATTTTTTGGCCTATGTGATGTACAATTTTATTCCCAAAATTGATGAAAATATCTTCTACTAATTGGTGATTTACTTCTAAGAGAAAAATCAAAGAAAATTTGGAAATAATTTGAAATAAACATTCATGTATCACATGCTGAAATTTCAGTATGTAAAGTTTATTCATGGCCGATTTTCTTGACTATTTTTGGAGAAAAATGTCTTGCTTAATTTATGTGATGATATTGAGAATTATGGCAATTATTCTATGATGATTTTGGCACATGTTTTAAGTGTTATTTTCAGATTTTCCTAGTCATCAAATGATGACAACATTCAACCAATCATAAAGTGCCAAGTAAGCAAAGGTTAAATGATCATCCAATAAGAAGGTGCCAAGTAAGCAAGATCATGTCACAATGATGCTACACATTCTCCCAAGGACTTAGAAGACAATTTTCAAGAGGGGGAGAGCACCAAGGGGTCGGCCATAATGTGATAAAAAGAAGAAAGAAGAGCAAAACAAAAACAAGAACAAGAGTTGCAAGTTGAAAGATCAAAAGTGTTCTAGCCTTCTTCTTCTTCTACATTCTCTTTCTTTCTTTCTTCTTGAAAACCTATTGTATTCATATCTTTCTATCCTTGAATAGGCTTGTAATAGACCACCATATACTCTTTATCTTTGTAAAAGATTGATCAAGGTGTGATCAATCTTCAATCTTGCAAGGTGGTGGTGTTCGTGCGCAATTGTATTTATCATACAAGGTTTGTAAAGGGTTGGAGTTGGTGTGTAACTCCATCAACCCTGTGGTAAGGTGTTTTTGAGTTGTGTGATTAGTGTGAACCAAGGAAGGTGTTCCTTGAAGACTGGAGTAGGTTGTTGATAACCGAACCAGTATAAAATTCTTGGTGTCATTTACTTTCAGCACTGATTTTCTGTTTCAGCACTGTTTACTGTTTTTAATCACGTTCGTAAAAATAGTAAACGAATTTCAAAAATTACGAAACTTTCAGAAAACATAGTCACACGTTCTAGGGTTCTTTTGGCGCAAGTTTCAACCCTTTTGGACAAGTATAAGTCATTCAAACGTCCAAAGTTCTGAGACTAGTGCAGTCTGATTTTCAGGCTTGCAAAGGTTGAGACTTTGATCGTATTTGACTAACTTCCCAAAAGAATTTTTCAAAACTGTTTCAACTCATTTAAATATAACATATAAGGGGTTAGTGGTTAAATTTTCAAAGCATTTGGAGTTGTGTACAAATTGGAATTAATTTTTCAAATCAGTGTATCGGTTCTGGCAGATTTGCGCAATCTGACCACCAACGAATTTTCAAGGGGTTAGAGGTTGAATTTAAATCTGAAATTTTTAGGAGATACTCATAACATCTGAGTCTAAGTTCTCTCCAAATTTCAGAATTTTTGAAGGCCTACAACCTAGTTTTCAAAACGTTTTAAAACTGGTCCTGAAAACAGAAACTGTTTTCAGAAGTTGGGTTTTTAGTTTTAAAGAAATTTTAAAAACCACATTTTCCGCACCCACTATTCAACCCTCCCCCCTTCTAGAGGTGCCTTGCAGATCCTACAATGTCGGCTGGCCAGCTGTACGCCTTTTGCAATTATTATACGGAGGAAAAATAAAAATGTGGTTAGAAAAGTAATGATAGATTACGCATCAAAAAGTGAAATTCATCAAATTTGAATACCTGAAACTCATCCCAGTAGAACCTACGTGTCTGCGGGGTGACACGGGACCAGGCATATCCAGCTGGGTCCTGCCTCATGTGGAAGGATCGAGTGATGCAACCGGAAATCTGGTCCGAGTCCGGTGCGGATCTGAAAGAGGTGAAGTTGTTAGGAAAAAATAACGCATGAAATATATTTGAAAACGTGTTAAAAAAATTAATCATTACTTACGTATGGGTATCATGTGACCAAGGAAGGGCACGACGCCCTGGTATGACACCCTCGTCCGATGCCGCATCAGATGCCGGATGAGGTGCTGAACCGGTGGGTGTGGGTGTCGTCGTAAATCTGGGGGGTGCAGACCTATCGGCAGACCCTAAAAGGTCTGTGACCGCAACCAGAGCGGCGGTCGAAACCGAACCAAGCAGCTCATGCTGAGAAAGGAACATATTAAACTCTCCTGAGATGGCCTGTGTAGCTGGTGGGTAGGTGGATCGAGTCGGTAAACCCTCACTAGCCATCAGATCTGCAAGGAACAAATTAATAATTTTGAAAATTTCGGCATGACCTATTCGTTTATCGGAGGTTTCCCGGCCTTATTGGCCTCTCCAAAGACAAATCCAAATCCAACAACATGACATGATTAACCAAACTACATAATCAAACTTCCTCATCAAATTACACTTCAAAGTATACATCACTTAAACTTGATACTTAAATCATAAATATTCTTTCCTTAAAACCGCTACATGCAGATTTCTGGAGTGACCGATTTTACTATAAATTTTAGTGTGACCATACCGTAATTCCTTTTCCAAAAATTCCAACTCTCGAGCTTAGTAAACACCTTGAACTAGTATCATACCGAAAATCATATGCAAACCTCTTACAAAACAGTTTGTACATGCATCATTCATTGGCCAAGCACACCACATTTCTGCTAATTCAACCTTAACAACAATTTTGGTGCATACGCACCCTAGTCACCAACAGCCATTTTTCGGTACATGCAAGGCAAAATAATGCATCCACAAGGAACATGTTAAACTTAACACACTAAAGCATAACTTTGTCTCCACTTTATCACATAATTTATCGTTTCATGCCAAAACCACCCCTATTTCCTTAACCCTCTCCACCGTATGCCCTTTTCATGCCAAAACCACCCCTATTTCCTTAACCCACCCGCACCAACAGCCACCCCCCGTGCCGCCAACCCCCCGCCCACAGCCCACACACCGTGCACAGCCCACGGCTGGCAATTCACCACCCCAACCGCCCCACCCCGCCCCCAACATGCACCACCCAGCCCGCACCCCCGCCGCACCCAGCCCCACCCCACAGCGACCCAGCCCGCACCCCTTCCACACCCAGCCCCACCCCACAAGCCACCCAGCCTGCACCCCCGCCACACCCAGCCCCACCCCACAGCCTCACCCCGCACCCCGCCACACCCCAGCCGCACCCTCGCTCAACCACAGCCCGCAACCCCGCCCACAGCCACCACCCCACAAGCAAACACCCCCGCCACAGCCCACCCCTGCCCACATCCGATATTACTAACCGGAGAAATAGGGAAGAAATCATTAAAAACGTTAAAAACGAAATAACTAATTAAAATCATTAAAAACGAAATAGGAAGAAAAACTAACCGGAGAAGGGAGGTCACCGGAGAAGAAATGGGGATTTCGCCGGGGGAGGAGAGGGGATTTCGCCAGGGGAGGAGAGGGGATTTCACCGGTTGAAGGGGGGGGGGGAATGTTTCGCGGGGGAGGGAAATGGGGAAGAAGAAGGGAGATTTCAGCTTATCTTCGAAATTTTGCGACGAAATAGCGCCGAAAATTTGTCGCTATTACTTCGTCGTCGCTATTTCATGTGTCGTCGTTATTTCAAATTTGCGACGAGACGTTTCGTCGGTAACTCGTCGGTGCCATTAGTATTGAAAAAAAATAATACAAAATATAAAGTACTTACAGACACACATTATGTATATACATGTGTATAAGTACATCAACACATACACACTTTCACATAAAGAGGTACATAAAAAATTTTGACTAACCACAATCTTCATTGTCATCCGCATCCTCATACACATCTTCATTTTCATCTTCATCTACATGCTCGTCGTCCTCTTTATCCTCGTATTCGTCTTCGCCTACATCTTCAATATTGTCAGCCAGTTGTATGTTGAGATGAATTTCGATGAAACCCCTGTTGGGGTCATTTAGAGGGAGGTTGTGCAGTTCAACATGTGTTGTATCCACAACGGACGGGTTTTCTTCTTGAAATGCGGCATCCATACCATCTGAACCTGGCTGTATACTGACATCAAACTTGCTCGATTTCACTTTGCACACGGCTCGCCAGTCTTTGGAGCTCGCATTCATCCTCGTTGTTGGATACGATAGACAGTACACCTGGGACGCTTGACTAGCCAAAACGAATGGATCATACTTTCTGTACGGTCGCCCTTGGTGTATGTCTACCAACTTATATCGGTCGTGAACCTTTGTGCCAGCGTGATAACCTTCCCAAGTTGGATCGTACCAGTCGCATTTGAATAGCACCACCCGCTTTATAGGCAATGCGGGATATTCGAGCTCAATGATGTCAGTAAGGTAGCCGTAGAAGTCATCCTCGTCCGGGCTATTGTCATAACGCTTGACACACACTCTGCTGTTCTCCGACGATTTTCGGCTAGCATGGGAGACTGTGTGGAATCTATAACCATTGACAAAACACATGTCGTGGCGTGTGACTCTGTTCAATGGACCCTCGGCTACTGGTGTCAGAATGTAACCGTACTCATCATCAGCCAGATGACCTTTGCTCGCCTTTAAAACGACAAGTAAGTATACATCAACGGGGCAATAAATGCGTATCATATGACGTACACGTAACCAGCAAATATGTAAACTTACAAGCCACCTGAACCAATCAGCAAACTTGGCATCTAACTCATTTTTTATTGCATTGCTCGATATACACGGTGAACGGTGTTGCAATAAATCAACGAACAAGCTGAAGCAAATTACAAATGAGTACCCTGTATATCTTTGTAATATAATGGATAGAGTAGCGCAAGGTATTTACAAATTAAAATTGGATATCGTTTATACCTCTGGAAACGGTCGACTTGACGGCAGTTGCGCAGAACAGAAGAATGACCAAGAAACACAAATTCCGGAAACAAACAAACACAAATACCGACGAAATAGCGACGCTCAGCGACGAAAAACGTCGTATGGTGTGCGTTTATTAATGTCTGCATTCATTTCTTACCGACGATTTACCGACGAAATAGCGACGCACGACGTATCTTCACACCATACGATGTGTTTCGTCGCTGTGGGCATTGCTAATGCGTCGCTACACAGTCCCAACAGCATTCTCCGCACAGTGCCTGAGTGTTCTTACCGACGCTTTACCGACGACATATCGACACGACACACCAATCGATGGGTTTGTCGCTGTCTGCATCGCTAAGGCGTCGCTATGTGGCGGTGTCCGCACAGTGCCCGACTGTTACAACTTACAATGCATTTACGTCGCTACATCGTCGCTATGTCGTCGCTGAATTCCCCTATATAAACAAGATTTAACGTGACCCCCACTACATAGAAAACAACTTCTCTTTTATAATCATATAAAAAGACCCAAATATGGTTCGTACTAAAGCTCAAGCGCGACGTGGTAGTGGGCATTCATACCCTAGACGGCCTATTCAACAACCCGCACCTGCAGCGGTTCCTCCACCACAAGAATCACACCCACAGGCTGAGTCCTCTGAACCCACTCTTTTTGGGTCACGTCGGGATCGCCAAATTGGCGATCCCCGTATAGAAATACAAGAGCTGTGGAAAATAGTGGATGACCTGAGGGCGCATATCATGTACCAGGATGAGCGTCTCCATTACCTGGACACAAGGCAGATGCGGATCAAATCCAAAGCTGCACAGCTGAGACGCCTCCTGAAGGCGTGCGCGGAGAGTGTTGCTACTCTCTGTTCGGATGACGAACAGTGAACGTCTCCTCTCCGCTATTCTTTTAGATTTTTTTTCCTTATGTATTTTGTAATTTATAATTCTATGTTAATGAAGTTTTTTTTCCAATCATCGCTTTCGTTTTCTTAATTTAAACATGTGTTTAATCCCTTACGAAACTCGACGACGCTAAAATACAGACAAAATGTGGTTCGAAAAAATTTGGGATGACTAATTCACCGACTAAACAGTGACTATATAACGACGAAACTTAATACAACGACGAGAACCTGGTAACCCGCTGATGAAGTTAGCGACGCTTTACCGACGAACTAGCGACGCACGACGTCTCTTCACACCATTCGACGCGTTTTGTCACTACGGCGTCGCTAAGGCGTCGCTATTCCACAGTGTCCGCACAGTTCCCAATGGTTACAACGTACGATGATTTTACGTCGCTAAGTCGTCGCTAGTTCGTCGCTAATTCGAACGAACCGTCACGCCCGCACATATTACGTCACCAAGTCGTCGCTAATTCGTCGCTAATTCGAACGAAGCGTCACACGCGCACATATTCCCATCTTGATTAACGGTCGAAAAATTCGTCGCATGTTCGTCGCTAAATTTACCTATTTATAACCCAACATCCTTACATTACACACATACAAAGTTATAAAACTACAAAGTATGCTGCATCGTTATATAAGAACCCCAAGGCATGGAGGGGCAAACAGTGCACCTCCACAACGGCCTCCTCCTCAGCCACAACCATCGGTTGAGCGGGAGGGTTCAATATCTGTGCATGGCCCAATGCCGCCAGAGGATCCTCAAGAAGAGATGCCGGAACAGGATATCGACTACCGTATGCTTATAGCAAACATGCAGCAGCAGTCGAGGCAACTGCACAGCATGAACAGAAGGCTGCGCAAGTTGAAATCCAGATATTACAAGCTGAAGCGCCTCCTCAAAGAGTTCGCAGAGAATGTGGCGGCCACTCTTTCTTCCGATGACGAAGAGTGAACGGCCCCTCTCCGCCTCTCTTTTAGATTTCTTTTTTTAATTTTTCGTCTTCATAATGTAAATTTTTATTACTAAATGAATAAATTTTTTCCCAATCACCGCTTCATAGTGTTTATGTTTCTGGAATTTTTGCGACACATTACCGATGATATAGCGACGAAACGTTACAAACTACATAGCGACAAACAAAAGACACAGAGTAGCGACGAACCACCGAAAAAACACCGACGAAATTGTAACAAAATGATTAACCTAACTACTTTTTTTAGCGACAATGTGTTTCATCGTAGTTTCGTCGCAATTAACGACGAAATTCCATTAATCGCTACGTCGTCACAAAATACCGACGAAATACCGACGACACGTGGTACGTCGGTGACTTTTCCGTCAGAAAACAGAATCCTTTTTGTAGTGTGACGCGTTACAAAATATTCAAGATTGACATGCAACACATTCGCATATGGTTTTTTTGACAGGAAAAATATGTACATGATTATGCCTCACTTATGTTAGGGAATACCATATTACACCAACTGTCATCATCGTACGGGAAAAGTGAATGTAAAGATCTAAGTATTGCCAACCTCCAATCATATAAGATATGATACATTAAAATCTTGAAAAATAAAACCACCTTTGTGGAAACCTTTGCGAAGAAAAAAGTGTACATATTTATATGATTGGAACTTTGACAGGATACATGAATGCCCATCGGAAAACATATATAGAAAATAGGCCCATCGTAATCTTCCCTTGTGAAGTGATGTCCTCCATGTGATGCCGAGGTCACAAAAGTGTGAGAAATACGGATGTAGAAACCTTGCCAAAGAACAAGAAATCGGCTTAGCATGAGATGTCAAAATGAAGCCATGATGAAGAAGAGATGAAAACTGAAATGAAGTACCGGGGCTGCCCATATTAAGCGATAATATGGACAGGTACATTGCAGGAACCATAGCAACGTCATATCAGTATCAAAGCTGAAAGTGTGGAATGCCATCCGTGAATGCACTGCCACGCGCTATACTCGGTAAGTGTTGAACATGGTGCCATCCGAAAAACCGTTGGTGAAGCTGGTCCCATTGTGCAAGATAATGTTCCACCATATTTGCAGGAGCAAACAAAGTAGAATGTTAATGCAAGAAATGACCGCTGTATTCGTGCATGAGCCTGATCAACTACGCCAGAGGAATCAACCTCCACATCAATCGCAGTGTAGATTCTGGCAAAGTAGATAAGAGAAATAGCCGCAACTTGCAATTCCGCTATCAATGGAGTTGTTATAGGAAAGGGAAAAATTATAGCCCCAACAACACAACCCGAGGATGCACGAAGTACTACCCTCGTAGCCGCATTACGATGACCATGAGCTGCGTCCACATTTAGCCTATAGCGTCCCTATAAAGGAAGCAGCCAGCGAATAATCCGAGGATGACGCGCACAAAGTGGTGGGGAGAGACCACTCTCAACCAAGTGTGAGCATAGCCTGCACATTTCGAACCTCACAAAGAAGAACACAAATCAAAAACAGAACGGCGAATAGTTTCACACACTCGTGGCCTGGCCCAGGTGTCCTCACCAAACGTGATGGCCGCATATGATTTCCAAACTTCCATATAATAATGCATGGGATAACAAGGCGCAAGTTGCCTCGTATGAAATGCCTTTAATTGAAGTCCACCAGGCAAGAAGATACCCATAGATATTAGATACAACCGGCTGTGGTTCATCCACCAATGACACAAAATACTCCCAGATTCTTTTCACCTCCAAGCAATGAAGAAATAAATGCTGCTTCATTGCCTACGAGATAAGACAGAATGGATATTACGTAGGCTGTGCCACCACAAAACGGATTAAGTTACCCGACAATGGTAACGCATAATGGTAGAACATCCATAAGTAGAGCCGCAAATTTTGTCAAAATACAACAAGGAACAAAAACAGCAAATACTGGAACACAAGGAAGAGAAGAGACAAAACGAGGAGAAGATATTTATTCGAAAATGGCTCCAAAATCACACCTCTTAAGCCTGCTTGCTACCTACTTATATACACAGCAACGGCTAACCGAAGAGGAAGAATAAAAATGCAAGATTACAAATTTGCCCTTACTATAACAACGAACCAAACAATTTATTTAAGGGCACAAACGTCTTTTCACTCGTTTAAACAATATGGCGCGCAGACTGCTTTCTTCCTCCTTGCTTTATACCCTGCAACCACTTCAAACACACAACTGAGCCTCCCTCAACTTCATGCTTCTCAGCAACAACCATCCTAACCAACACCTTCGTCCAGCATCTAATCATGTGAGCCTCTGATTCCCCTTTTCATCCAACAAATGCTGTTTACTTTCACTTGCTCCATCACACGCAAACTGTTGAGCAACTCTTCCATCAATGCCAACTTCAACACCCCCCTCACACCTGACTTACCATAGAAATTACACACCCCCATTACATAAGTCAGGTGCTGCAACCTCTTCGCATCAAGAGCTTTAGTAAATATGTCAGCTAATTGCACATCAGTCCTAATGGGCATAGGATGAACCACACCTTGAATAAACTTGTCCCTAACAATGTGACAATCGATTTCTATATGCTTCGTACGCTCATGAAACACAGGATTTTCAACAATATAAATTGCACTTTTATTGTCACAAAATAATTGCACAGGCCCATCATGATCCACCCCCAAATCCTTCAACAAATATAAAAGCCATTGTACCTCACAAGTGGCGGAAGCCAAGGCCCTATATTCAGCTTCTGAAGAGGATTTAGAAACTGTAGTTTGCTTTTTGGCTTTCCAAGAGACTAATGCATCACCCAGAAACATACAATAGCCTGTTATAGATCTCCTGCTTTCCACACATCCTCCCCAATCTGAATCAGAAAAGGCTTTAAGCTCCAGTTTACCTTGGCTAGGATAGAACAGCCCCTGGCCTGCAGTTCCCTTCAAATATCTCAGCAGTCTGTGTGCCACTTTAAGATGCAACTCTGTAGGTTGATCCAAGAATTGACTGAGCTGCTGAACTGTGAATGCAATATCAGGCCTAGTTATGGTTAAATACAACAATTTGCCAACTAATCCTCTGAAGTGTTAGACATCTTCCAGCTGCTGAGAATCCTTGTGAGCAAGCTTAAGGTTTTGTTCCATTGGAGTCTTGACAGGCTTAGCTCCAAGAAAACCAGCTTGCTCCACTAGCTCTAATGCGTATTTCCGTTGGCATAACATCACCCCCCTGGTGACCGAACCACCTCTATACCCAGAAAGTATTTAAGAGGGCCAAGATCCTTAATCTTAAAAGCAACATTAAGAGCATGTTTAATGCCTACAATCTGCGGTAGAGAATTGCTGGCAACAATAATATCATCGACGTATACAAGCAAGACCACAAAACAATCAGAGCATGTCTTAGTGAACATAGTATAATCATGCTTAGACTGAACATAACCTTCAGAGATAAGGAAAGAAGTAAGCTTAGTATTCCACTCTCTGCTTGCCTGCTTGAGCCCATAAAGTGACTTGTGCAACTTACAGACAACATTAGGCTGATCAGACACCATACCTTTAGGAAGCTGCATATAGATCTCCTGGGTAAGGTCACCGTGCAAAAAAGCATTGTTAACATCAAGTTGATGTACATCCCAATGATTAAGAGATGCCAGAGCTAGTAATAATCTCACTGTGGTTAGCTTAGCAACAGGGGAAAAAGTGTCCGTGTAATCCACACCCAACTGTTGGGTATAGCCCTTGGCCACCAAACGAGCTTTATGTCTTTCTACCGAGCCATCTGAGTTGTACTTCACCTTATACACCCATTTACAACCAATGGCCTTTTTACCCGGGGTCAGACTAACCAAAGACCATGTATGATTAGCTTCCAAGGTAGCTAACTCCAATTGCATTGCTTTCTGCCAATGAGGTGAGATAGCTGCTTCCTGGTAAGAGCTAGGCTCCTGCTGCAAACTTATATTGAGAATATATGCTTTATATTCAGGAGATAATGCATCATATGACATGTAGTTTTGCAAAGGATAAGGCGTAGAATAATTGGAATCAGACAGGGAAGTTTGGGGTAGAAGATGGCAATAATAGTCCTAAAGGTACGATGGTGGTTTACGAATGCGTGAAGATTGATCAGAGTGAGCAGACAAAGGGGGAGACATACTTCAAGACCAGTACAAGGATGAGTGTTCGTGGGAATATCAAGAAGGCTGGGAGAAACTTGAGTAGAAGATGGTGACACACTAGTTGGAGAAGGCAAACTGACAGGAGAAGGAAATACAGGCAGAGTGTCTGAAGTACTGGGACTTGCAAGAGTGCTCATTGAAGGAGTAGGAGATGCTAGGAGAGGGTCTTCAACCAAGTGAGACTCAGAAGTGGACTGGCAAGGAGGTTGAGGATTCATGGAATCTGAGTTGGCAGGTGTAAGACCAGGCGTGGAATCAGGACTAGAATCCTCAAAAGGAAAAGTATGTTCATGAAACTATACATCCCCAGAGATGAAAACCACTTTAGTATCAAGATTTAGTAGAAGGAAACCTTTAACGTTGTGAGGTAAACCAAGATACACAGACGGGACAGATCTGGGAGCAAACTTGGACCTCCCAGTAGCATTTTCTTTGGCAAAGACTAGGCATCCAAAAACTTTTAGATGCTGATAGGAAGGAACTGTGTGATAAAGCAATTGGTAAGGGCTTTTGTGTTTAAGAAGTGGTGTAGGAAGGATGTTTATGAGGTGTACAGCATATTGAACACAGAACCCCCAATAACCTATCGGTATATTCGACTGAAACTTCAAAGCTCTGGCCGTACTCAAAATGTGTTGGTGCTTTCTTTCTACTACACCATTCTGTTGAGGAGTGTAAACACAAGTGGTTTGATGTAGAATGCCTTTGCTCGTATAAAATTTTGGCATATTAAATTCTTGACCATGGTCAGATCTCAAGATTTTGACGGATTTATGAAACTGATTTTATACATAGTGACAGAAGCTTTCAATAACAGTTCTTGCTTCTGATTTTTGTTTGAGAAGATAAAGCCATGTATATCTGGTGAAATCATCAACTATGGTTAAGAAATATCTTTGAGAATATACAGTGGGATGCCTATGAGGTCCCCATATATCAACATGTATAAGATCAAAAGGAAACTGTGAAACAGATTCAAACACAGAAAATGGAGTTCTCTTCATTTTTGCCAATGGACATACAGCACAAGAGTATAAATGTTCAGGTAAAGTAACAGAGGAATCAAAGCTTTGTACATCTTTTATTCTAGGCATAGAAGCATGCCCTAACCTATAATGCCATAACAAAGAGGGAGAATTTGAAAGTTTAACTGCAGCTGACAAGCATTTGGAATGAGGTGAAGAACATGCTTGCTTGTCAGCTCCTTTGAGGTAGTACAGACCCTTGCTTAATTCAGCTGAACCAATCTTCATCATTGAGACTTGGTCCTGGATAACACAGGAAGTGCCCAGAAATTGAATAAGTACAGATGAAGAAGTAAGAAGCTTACTGATTGAGAGAAGATTGTATGCAAAGCTAGGCACAAACAGCACATCATGAACAACAAGTGAGGGATTGATGACAACTGAACCAGAATGAGTAGTTAACACTGAGGTTTTATTTGGCAGCCTAATTGAAACACCACTGATAGACTTATAAGAATGAAACAGGTTCAAACTACATGCAATATGATCCGTAGCTCCTGAATCTAATATCCATATATTCAAACTATCAGTGCAAGAGTTACCTAGATCATTACCAGACAAAGCAGACATCACAGCTCCTTGGTTTCTAGCAGAATGCATTGAAGCCACAGCTGGTTGACTAGGATCTTTGACATTCAACAAGGAGAGCAGCTTCTGCGTCTGCTCTTGGGTTAAAACAGGAGCTTGATGGTTTTGTCCATTCTGATCACTCTGCTGTGCGTCGTACGGTGCTTCTTGAACATCCACCATGTTAGCCTTTGGTTTAAATCCTGGAGGAAAACCATGTTTTCTATAACACCTTTGCTCCACATGTCCAACCATGCCACAATGCGTACAACGTGGCCTCCTTGAATCATCAGGAAAAAATCTACCACTGCCTCTCTTATAACCAGTGCCTTCTCCACGACTATTAAATGCATTTGCAGCAGCATTCGTGCCATCACCATTCTCAGTCATCATAGCAGTAGGATTATTAGTAAATTGTCCAGAAGCAGCATTACCACACAACTTCCTTTTGTATTTTAGCGCCATCGAAAACATAGTATCTATGCTAGGCAGTGGAGACATAACGAAACTTGAGATTTTACCGCATCAAAATCATCATTTAATCCTTTTATGAACTTGATTACATAATCACTTTCAACGTACGTACGCATATTGGTGGTGACATTACACGTACACGCACGGCAAATACATTTAGGAATTGGCCTCACAGCCATCAATTCTTCCCATACTACCTTGATCTTGGTAAAATAATCATTTATCGAGTCTAATTCCTTCCTAATACTGTAAAAATTTTCAAGTAGATCAGAGAGTCTGAAAGGATCATAACTTCCGTACCTTCGTTTCAAATCATTCCACACATCTGCGGCTGAATCGTACCACATCACACTTTGAGCTATGGATGGAGACACGCTGTTCATGATCCATGAGTGAATCATGGAATTAACTTGTCTCCAAACACCGTAATGAGCATCATTAGGATTCGGAGGTTGAATTGAACCATCAACGAAACCTATTTTGTTTTTCACGATCAACGCCATGGAGAAAACTCTGCTCCATGTGTGATAGTTATGAGAATTTAGTGGAGGCTGTGCCAGGATTATCGCTGGACTATCGTTCGGATGAAGGTAATACGGATTAGCCAGTGGATTCTCTGGTGCTTGTGCACTAATTCGTGGAGCATTCGCCATTGATCACAGTCTAATTCAATTAATCGAACTGAAATCACGAAGACATTACAGAGGAATATCGCTCTGATACCGTGTCAAAATGCAACAAGGAACTAAAACAGCAAATACTGGAACACAAGGAAGAGAAGAGACAAAACAAGGAGAAGATATTTATTCGAAAATGGCTCCAAAATCACACCTCTTAAGCCTGCTTGCTACCTACTTATATACACAGCAACGGCTAACCGAAGAGGAAGAATAAAAATGCAAGATTACAAATTTTCCCTTACTATAACAACGAACCAAACAATTTATTTAAGGGCACAAACGTCTTTTCACTCGTTCAAACAATATGGCGCGCAAACTGCTTTCTTCCTCCTTGCTTTATACCCAGCAACCACTTCAAACACACAACTGAGCCTCCCTCAACTTCATGCTTCTCAAAAACAACCATCCTAAGCAACACCTTCGTCCAGCATCTAATCACGTGAGCCTCTGATTCCCCTTTTCATCCAACAAATGCTGTTTACTTTCACTTGCTCCGTCACACGCAAACTTCTGAGCAACTCTTCCATCATTGCCAACTTCAACAAATTTTGTGGAACCAGTTTATGCCAAATAAATTTATGCAAAAATAACTTCATCTGCTGCTGACAGAACAAATAATATCCCTAGCGAATGGAAAATTGGCCATTAAGTTCCTTCTCCTACATAAATCCGCAGAAACCTGTTGTGATATCATAGAGCAAAGGTGGTGGACATAACATAAATGCTTCCAAACCTGAGAGTCTGTAACTCGAGTATGCTAGTGGCCCTGGCGTCTATATTTTGCAGCCATAAACTGCTGCCGGCTTGTGGTAGTGGTGTGATATCGCCACCAAATACGTCAAAAATAGGCCTTCTGTAGCAGATCAATGCGTCGAAGCTCAAGGCCACCCTCCTCTGTAGGAATAAACAAGCGGTGCCATTAAACCCAATGATATCGAGTATGTAATTCACTAGAACCTCAAAAGAAAAAACAGATCCGACAATGTAATGCACGGATAGTAGTCAAAGGCAACCTTAGAGCCGCAATACAATGCAGAGGTATAGCACTCACGACATGATGAATTAGAATTAATCTTCTGTCTGGTGATAGCAGGCGGGTAGTCCAGCGATTCATGTTGAGATTTGCAGTGACAATGCAAAGGGGACAGCATGCCAATCCATGGTGTGACATGTATTATTTGGAGAAGAAAAGCACAATCCGGGTAAAGAGGAGTGAGCAGTGAAGGAAGGTCGCTGATTCAGTGTTTGATATATGGTCAGCAGCAGTTGAGTGTTGGAGATGATGTGTGGTGCTAGTTTGGCTATCAAGGATGAGAAGAGATGAGACGCAAGCCAGGAAAAAGAAAGACAGTTAGCGGGAAAGTTTTAAAAGTTACAATTTTGCTCTTGGCTATTGTACTTGTTAGGTGGTTATAGTAAAGGTAACATTGTAATTTCGCTAGCATTCTTCTTTGTTTTTCAACCAGCTTTGTATATACATCAAAGCAACACTACACCAGACGGTTATCAAAGAGAGATTCCCTTTTGTGTTTTCTTCAAGGTCTTCATTCCTTTTCCTCTCGTTTACATGAAATTTTCATTCGGTGTTATCAATTTTTCGAATTGTGTGGTGTATTTTGACATGGTACCAGAGCCACGAAGTTGTTCATTGATTACGTTGGCTTGTTTTCGCTGAATTTGTTTGTTGAAATTCGAAACTACGATCATACGCAATGGTATCTGGTGGTAATCAGGCATCTAGTTCGAGAGGAAATCAAAATCAGAATGATGATAGTCCCCCACAGAACATCGTGTTTGGTTCTAGAGGTAATCACTCTCAATCTACTGAAAGTCCGCTGCAAAATCCATATTACTTACATCCTAATGACAGTCCAGCGATTGTTCTAGCACAGCCACCCTTGAATGCGAATAACTATCATACACGGAGTCATACATTTGAAATGGCGTTGGTAGTTAAGAATAAAATAGGCTTTATTGATGGTACGATTTTGAAACCTTTAACCACTGATCCTCAGTTTCCACTTTGGAGGCAACTAAATACGATGGTACAATCTTGGATTATGAACTCTGTGTCCCAATCTATTTCCCAAAGTATTATGTGGTTTGACAGTGCGTTTGATGTGTGGAATGATTTGAAGTTAAGATACGGTAGCACTGATCCTTTTAGGCTGTCTGATTTGATTGAAAGTTTCTACTCTATCAAGCAAGAAGGATTATCTGTAAATGAATACTTTACTAAACTGAAAGTTGTGTGGGAGGAGTTGCTGGCAGTTAGACCTGTGTCTAACTGTGTATGCAGAGGCTGTACGTGTGATATGGCTGTGAAAATGCAGAAGTTCGTGGAAGGTAATTATGTCATCAAGTTCATTAAAGGTTTAAATGACAACTTTGATCCCGTGAAATCACAGGTTTTTGTGATGTCTCCCCTACCTGACATAAACACCACTTTTTCGATGGCCTTGAAGTATGAAAGAGAAGTAATGGCCGATAGTGGATCAAATATGCTTGAGAATGGTATGACCGCCTTGATGACTGAATGTCAACCGTCTGAAGGATTAGTTGCAAATGCTTATAGTAATAGGCAATCACACGGAGGGAACAGAAAGGCTGGTGGAAGATCGTATCAGGAAGGTTCCAAGAGGTTTCAGTGCACACACTGTGGCATGCCTGGACACACTGTGGAGAGGTGTTACAAGTTACATGGGTATCCTCCTGGATTCAAGCCCAGGAGTCAGGCTAATATGATTGAAAGTGTGGAACTGAAGGTTGAAAAACCTCCATCAAATTTGACTGATAAGAGCTTCAGCTCATTGATGCTGACACCCCAGCAGAATCAGAAACTGCGGAATTGGCTGCACAAAGATGATGAAAGCCATGAGGCTCCCCCAGGGTGTGCTTCCCAGAATGTTGTGTTATCTGCCAAGGTTGATAAAGGGCCAGGTAATTCTGTAGCAAATAGTCTAAATACATGGATTCTTGATTCAGGAGCTACTGATCACATTACCTCCCACCTATCTCTGTTTGTTTCCTGTAAACCCATTGATCATGTCACCATAAAGTTACCTAATGATTTGTTTGTTCCTGTGACTCATGTTGGCACAATGATGGTTAATCCTTTTCTCACTGTAAATGATGTCTTGTATGTACCTTATTTTAATTACAATCTACTGTCACTAAGTAAACTTGCCACTGATTCTGCATTGGTCATTCAATTTTCTGGTCCTCTTTGTTTGATTCAGGATCAATTATCCAAGAGGATATTGGTTCAGCTAGTCTTTTACAAGGCCTATACTTCCTCCAAGGTAATGTCTTACCTGGTCAGATGTTCACCTATATGGCATCTTCAGTTTCTATGTCTCATTCTTTGTTGTGGCATTGTAGATAGGGACATGCCTCATTTCCAAGAGTCCAAAAGATTCAGAAGCTTGATCCATCAGTGAAGGGAGGCACACTTCCTTCTCCATGCTCTATATGTCCTCTAGCTAGACTTCAAAGACTACCCTTCCCTACTTTTTCTTCTGTTACTAAATCTCCTTTTGAACTTGTGCATTTGGATATTTGGGGTCCAAACAGGCACCCAACCATGTATGCTCAGAGATTTTTTCTCACTGTTGTAGATGACTATAGTAGATACACATGAACTTATTTGATGAAATCCAAAAGTGAAGCCAGGAAGATTGTTCAAAACTTTTGCAAACTTGTTTGTACACAGTTTGAAAGGCCTGTTAAAATTCTTAGAACAGACAATGGCCAAGAGTTTGCCATGTCTGAATTCTATTCTCAACATGGTATTGTGCACCAAACCAGTTGTGTACATACGCCCCAGCATAATGGACTTGTCGAACGAAAGCACCAACATATACTAGTAGTGGCAAGATCTTTGTTATTCCAAGCCCACTTGCCATTGTCCTACTGGGGATTTGCGATTACTCATTATATCTGATCAATTTGATTCCTACCCCTACTCTTAACCATAAAACTCCATATGAGATGCTCTTCAAGGACAAACCATCCTATCAGACTTTGCGAATTTTTGGTTGTCTAGCTTATGCGCATAATAAAGACCCAAGAAAACACAAATTTTCTCCCAGAGGTATCCCATATGTCTTCCTTGGTATGTCTTCTACCACAAAGGGCTTCATATTGCAGTCATTAACTACTAAAGAAATTCTGATTTCAAGGGACGTTCAATTTTGAGAGTCACAATACCTATGTTCCCATACAAGCGTTGCACCTGACTCAGCTTCCACCAATCCCATTTCCATTCCAATGCCACCACCATCTGATGTGGAACTCTGTCATATTCTTCCTGATTCCAATATTTCACACTCTTTCTCCCCTGCTTCTTTATCTACTCCATCACACTCTCACAATCGTTCTGCCACGAATCCCACATCACACTCTATGCCTTCAACCTCTGTATCCTCACCAGCACATCGTAGTCTTGACATATCACCCATTGTTCCACTCTCTACCTCTCCAACTCTTACTGATCATGGTGTCTCTATGTCCACTCCACCACATTCAAGACCTCATCGAACAAAGAATCCTCCAAGCTACCTTAAAGACTATTACTGCAACCAATTGAAATCTGACCCAAGGCATCCCACAAATTCTCATATTTCCTACCCCATTGAACATACACACACACTTGATCATTTAGCTCCTCATTACAAGAACTCTGTACTTAGCATTTGTTTGTAGCAAGAGCCTGCCTCTTATTCCCAGGCAGTTAATTCAACCAGCTGGTGGCACGCCATGGATTTGGAGCTAGCTGCCTTGGATGCTAATCATACCTGGGACATTGTGCCATTGCCTGAAGGGAAGAAGCGAATTGGCTGCAAGTGGGTTTACAAAATCAAACGTAGAGCGGATGGAAGCATTGAACGTCACATGGCTAGACTCGTAGCCAAGGCTACACACAGCAGGCAGGAATTGACTATGGTGATACGTTTTCTCCAGTAGCTAAAATGAAAATGGTGAGAGTTCTCTTAGCCCTAGCAGCCAAAAAGGGTTGGCATCTACATCAATTAGACGTTAATAATGCATTTTTATATGGAGACTTGAATGAAGACATTTACATGATGTTGCCAGATGTGTATCTTCTTCCATGCCCACTACTGTCTGTAAGCTTAATAAGTCCCTATATGGACTTAAACAAGCAAGTAGGCAATGGAATGAGAAGCTCACTAGCTTTTTGATTACTCATGGTTATCATCAATCTAAACATGACTGCACACTATTCACTAAATCAACTCAGGGCTCCTTTCTGGCGTTGTTGGTTTATGTTGATGATATAGTTGTGGCCAGTGATTCATAGTCTCTCATTACCGAACTCAAGACCAGTTTGCATCGTACTTTTCAGATCAAAGATTTAGGGGAGTTGAAATATTTCCTTGGCTTAGAAGTGGCCAGGACTCTGGGGGGATCTTCATATGCCAAAGGAAATATACGTTAGAGCTGTTAGAAGAAATGGGCTACCTGGCCTCTAAGCCAGCCAAAAGCCCCATAGAGCAAAATGTGAAACTAGCTCACAAGGATTCAGAACCAGTTGAGTATGTGTCAGCATATAGAAGGCTGATAGGCAAACTGTTGTACCTTACTATAACTAGGCCAGACATCACATACACGATGCAACAATTGAGTCAGATTTTAGATGCTCCCACAGAGTTACACTTGAAGGCTGCACAGAGATTGCTCAGGTATCTAAAAGGGTTCCCAGGGTAAAGCTTGTTATTTTTTAGCAAAGGAGCATTACAACTACAAGCCTTTTCAGACTCAGACTAGGGAGGATGCATTGAGAGCAGAAGATCAATTACGGGCTATTGCATGATGCTAGGAGGATTGTTGGTTTCTTGGAAGACCAAGAAACAAACCATGATGTCAAAATCATCCTCAGAAGCAGAATATAGAACTCTTTCCTCAGCCACTTGTGAGGTGCAATGGATACTCTGCCTACTTAAGGATCTGCAAGTGGAGGTTGACCAGCCAATTGAGTTATTTTGTGATAATAAAAGTGCTATATACATTGTGGAGAATCCACTCTTTCATGAAAGAACCAAACACATAGAAATCGATTGCCTCATTATAAGGGATAAATTTCAAGAAGGGATCATTAAGCCAATGCCCATTAGAACGGATTTGCAGCTTGCGGACATATTTACGAAAGCATTGGATTCAAAGAGGTTGGCAATCCTGTCTGGTGCGTTGGGAATGTATAACATCTTTAGTCAGCCAGGATTGGGGGGTGGTGTTGAGATTTGCAGTGACAATGCAAAGGGGACAGCATGCCAATCCATGGTATCACATGTATTCCTTGGACAAGAAAAGCACAATCCGGGTGAAGAGGAGTCAGCAGTGAAGGAAGGTCGCTGATTCAGTGATTGATATATGGTCAGCAGCGGTTGAGTGTTGGAGATGATGTGTGGTGCTAGTTTGGCTATCAAGGATGAGAGGAGATAGGACGCAAGCCAGGAAGAAGAAAGACAGTTAGCGGGAAAGTTTTAAAAGTTGTAATTTTACAATTTTGCTCTTGGCTATTGTACTTGTTAGGCGGTTATAGTAAGGGTAACATTGTAATTTCGCTAGCATTCTTCTTTGTTTTTCAACCAACTTTGTATATACATCAAAGCAACACTACACCAGACGGTTATCAAAGAGAGATTCCCTTTTGTGTTTTCTTCAAGGTCTCCATTCCTTTTCCTCTTGTTTCCATGAAATTTTCATTCGGTGTTATCAATTTTTCGAATTGTGTGGTGTATTTTGACAATTCAATCGGGTATCAAACTGAGAGATAAGCTGCAAACAATAAGAAGGCCTCATCCGACCCTTCACAAGATTTACATCCAGATATTTTAGTGGCAGTTGCGCAGATGTCATGTTTAAGGCACTTTCTATGGCATGAATACGTGTTCGAGGCGCAGAACTAGCCGGCACAAAATGGCTCTTCCTATAATTAATCACTTGTCCAGATGCACGTTGATATTACTGTAAGAACTCACGGTACCTCTGAAGATTGTCCTTTGCACTGTTTAAGAAAATGAGTAAATCATCCGTAAAAGCCATGTGAGAGATGTGTTGAGAAACACGACCAATGGCAAATGGCTGCAAAACCTCGTGTTCAGTCAAATAATTCAGCCTTCGAGAGAATGCCTCGGAGGCTAAGATGATAAAATAGGAGATAAATGATCTCCTTGCTTAACTCCACGCTTAGGCTAGAAAAAGCCATACGGAAAGCCATTAATAAGCACCGATATATATGTCCCTCGCAAGTGATTTATAATAAGTATAATGAAGCATTGTACGTATGAACACACTTCAACAATAATAGAGAATGATCCGATGTAAGACAGGGTAGATGACGCACCCTCAGCATGTGAAATAGTTCCTTAAATGAGACATTGCAGAGCATACGATCAAGGCGTCTTTGGACAATCCCTAAGCCCCGCCCGGCTACCCATGTGAACGGACTCCCCTCAAATGGCAAATCCATCAAGGCACACCGATGATCACACTCAAAAAATTCCTCCAAATAAGATAGAACTAGCATGGATCGCCCAAAATGCTCCTCAACACTCATGTAGGTACTAAAATCTCCGCCTACACACCATGGAATGGACATTTGAGGCTGAAACATAGTAAGATCTAACCATAATCTACGGAGATCAGTGATAGTATGCATATCATAAACATTCGAGAAACCAAAATTTATGAGTTGAGCCCAAGATCAGAAACTGTAAATGCTTTGCCTGCTCACCATGAATTGTCTCTAAGATAGAAAATCGATCGCTGTTCCAAAACATCCAAATCTTATTGTGACAAGTACTGAGCGGCGATATAAAGAGAAACCAAAGTTGTGTACGAATCAGGTTACCAGCAGACTGCTTAGGTTCTATAAGTACATGTATCTGAAGTGTATGAACCCATATGAGACATCGCAAACGAGCCATTTAGGTTTGAAACCATCCACATTTCAAATAAGAATATTCATGAGTACTAAGAAGTATGAGAGCTTGAAGTAGAAGGCCCACGCGAATGCGTGAGCATTGATTGAAAAGGAGGTGCTGGCAGCTCAGCCCGTGTGCGGGTTTCTGACGTGTATGTCCTTGTTGAATGGTAGGCATAGCATCAAGGATAGGCTACAAATCTGTCTCATCATCAAACTCCATCCTGTTTAACTTACCTTGGATATTCTCCACCGACATCTTCTGTTGAGAAATCAGGGTTTGAGTGATTTATAAATGCATGATTTAAATGTTACGTGTTTATGAAGTGCGAAAAATAAGTTGTACTTGATATGTGTACGTAATAAAAATGCTTTATATATTTATGTATAATGTTGCCATACTAACGTGCCATGAAGCGTTAAAGCTTACATCATATGGCAAACATTTGTTGTCTTTATACTATTTTCATGTGCCATGATTAATGAACTAACTAGTTCCTTAAGTGAAGTGCTTAAGTTAATGAACTAACTAGTTCATTAAATGAAGACATATTTGGAGAGAGCTATATGGTAACAAAATTAAAATGGAAAGTCTTCTCATCTCCACCTTAATATACACGCCACATACACATATTATATGTATCCATTTTTTTATATGACAAACTGTATACTTATGTTTCGACGTTCCACCGATACGTCATACATATTATACACGTACGTCGATGTCATACCACTATATACAGCTCATATTTATGAGCATATTTAGGTCTTGTATCATATGTCATAAGTCATGGTGATTTCAAAATTATAACGACATGTTATAAGGTCATAAACGAAAATTGTCGTGTCGGGTGACTGCCGAAACTTCACCGACATGTCACGTGCTTCCCATATAAAGATAGCCAACCTTTATACATCAAAAATACTTCAAACTTTCGTGGCTCACATGTTACAATCAGCCACAAATTCATACCATGTTAGCACACACAAATCACCCACAATTTAGCCTAGATTTGTGGAGAATTCAAACTCAATTTTATTTTTACACACGAGACTCTTTTTATCAGATACTATAGCTGAATATACACTTCATTTTATGTATATTATGTGTGACATAATATATATTACATATGTAAGAAGTTTGAAATTAATCACAGAAAAATTGCGTAATCGACAAAAGTCGAAAATTCGGATTTGTACGAACATACACACATGAAACATTTATGGCATAGATGTAACATGTATCTAGACAATTTTTACACATTCAAGTCATGTTAAAGTGTTCTAAAAATTTCAAAATGGGCTGATTGTTATATGTGTAAATATTGTGCATCATTTGACAAAGGTTGTCAAAAGAAAATTTCAGCACATGTGCAGTCTCTTGACACGCCTATTACATCCATGTTGGAGCCAAGGTGGAGCTTATTTGGCACTTCAATTGGTGGAAAAAATGCCACACAAGATTGGTGACATTGAAGAGGGAACCACATAAGAAAAGAATTCAAAAGAAAAACACATGTTGAAAATTTCAGGACATGTGTTAAAGTGGGTTATTTTTGTGCTATGTTTGGTCTTCAATTTGTCTTCTAAAATTCAAGGGATTAAATTGCGATGATATGGTAATTATTTAAATTGAATTTGAGCACATGTTTTCAGAATTTTTTTATAATTTACAGCTCATTTAAAGGGTGCCAAGGTGGACTAATGTTGACCAATCAACAAGTGACAACTAGGCAAGGACAAGTCATCCTTCCAATCATATTGTACCAAGTAAGCAAGATTGTGTCATTTTTTACACAAGGAAATCTTCCAAGAACATTAAAGACAATTCTCAAGAAGGAAGAGGACCCTAGGTGGGCGACCAAATAGTGATAAAAAGGCAAGATAGTGCAAGACAAGGCTAAGGCAACAATTCATTTCTTACAAGTGCAAAATGCAAGACTACTCTCTTCTTCATTTATTTCCTTTCTTCTTAGTCTCAAGCCTATCATTCGTATATTTCACATATTATATGAGCTTTGATTATACCACCTATACACGTTCATTGCTTGTAAAAGGTTAATCAAGGTGTGATCAAACCTTCATTCGATCAGTGGTGGTGTTCGTAATTGGTTTGTTTGGTTGTTTTGATTGTAAAAGGGTGGAGTTAGTGTTTAACTCTAGTCACCCTTGTGGTAAGGTGTTTTTGTGTTTAGTGATAACCGAGGAAGGTGTCGTAGAAGACTGGAGTAGGTCGTTTTAATCAAACCAGTATAAAATTCTTGGTGTTCTTACTTTTTAGCACTTTACTTTCAGTTTTCAGTTTTCTGCATCGATTTCATTGCAACGGTAAAAATAGTAAACGATTTTTAAAAATCACAAAATTTTTCAGAAACATATTCACATGTTATAGCTTTCATTTAACACAAGTTTCATCTCATTTGGATAAGTACAAGACAGTCAAACGTTAATAGTTATGAGACTAGTGCAATCTGATTCTGAGATTGTCAAAGGTTGAAAACATCAACGTGGTTGGCATATTTATTATGGGAATTTTGAAATAGTGTTTTAACCCATTAAAATAAATATATTGAGGGTTATAACATAAAATTTTCAGGTCATTTAGAGTTCCCAATTAATGGGAATAAAATTTCCTTTTCAGGGTACAGTTTCTTGCAGATTGATGCAATTTGTACAAAAATGCGTTTTCAAGGGTTTAGGCTTGGAATTTTAATCTGAAATTTTTGTGAGACACTTATAACATCAGAGAGCACATCCTCACCAAATTTCATAATTTTTGGATGTCTACAACCAGGTCATCTAGATTAATCAAATCAGGATCTGAAAACAGAAACTGTTTTCAGAATTGAGTAATTTGAGTCAAAAACTATTAAAAACTAAATTTTCCACCCTCATTATTCAACCTCCCCCTTCTATTGGTGCGCTATACAGGTCCTGCATCTTCATCTCTTATTTCCATGCTTCCATGACTGTGCCGAATATTTGATCTTGAAAGACCCCTTGTAAGCCTCATTTGTTGTTGCAAAATCCTGTACCAACTGAACATGACGAGTAGCCCGGCCATCGTATGATATTTTGTGTATCCGAAATAGCCGCAACCATGACATCATCATGTTGCAACTCAACATCTTCCTGAGATATACCAATTCTACCAAGGTTCACCTGCGAATGTTGGGGGGGGGGTCTCCAACATATGCAAATGCTGATGTGACCCAGACTC
Organism: Eustoma russellianum; assembly: GCA_036186865.1. Lineage (NCBI taxonomy): Eukaryota > Viridiplantae > Streptophyta > Magnoliopsida > Gentianales > Gentianaceae > Eustoma > Eustoma russellianum. The sequence continues at coordinate 20,100,101 of AP025059.1, forward strand.
ACCCCGTGATATCTTATCCTTATAATCCATGGCAGGCAATGCAGGGTCAAACAGAGGAGACTGGACTGGTGCCTCCATTGGTACTGTAGGTTCATCTGGCTTCACCGTTTTCCTCTACAATATACTGAAAGGTGGCTGGTCATTCGGGTGTCTCTTCCGCGTCCATCGCTGATGAGGTGCAAGACGAGCCACTGCTTCAGACTAAATTGGATACGAACCCGAAAGTCCGGATTGTTAAGCTAAGCACATTGGAAAAATTCTGTTTTTCATTGATTCAATATACACCGTAACCACCTATTTATCCTTTACAAGTATGGTTATGTATGGAATAGAAAATCTGCACTAATGACTATTGCCTAATTCTTGCCTAATTACAATAATGGTAATTGTTTGATTTTGTACAATATCACTACAAGTATGGAAAGTAGATATTCTACACTTAATGTCTGATTTGCTCGTCTGTCAACACTCCCCCTCAAGTTGAACTGTGGGATCACCAATGTTCAACTTGCGTAATGCATCTTCAAATATTCGTCCATTTACTGCCTTAGTTAGAATATCCGCAAGTTGGTCTTCCGAGCGCACATGAGGAAGAGCAATAATCCCTTCATCCAGCTTTTCTCTGATAAAGTGTCTATCAATTTCAACATGCTTGGTTCGATCATGTTGAACCGGATTTTCTGAAATACTGATAGACGCCTTATTGTCGCATTTTAGACATATAGGACCCTGTACCTGAAAGCCGAGTTCGCCGAGCAACTTCCGAATCCACAGTACTTCAGTGATGCCTTTCACAATGCCTCGAAATTCCGCTTCAGCACTGGACAGTGCTACCACCTTTTGTTTCTTACTTTTCCACGTAACCACATTGCCTCCTACCAAGGTAATGTATCCCGAAGTAGATCGACGATCCACCTGATTACCTGCCCAATCTGCGTCCGTGTATGCCTCAACCTTAAGATGGCCGTTCCTTTTGAAGAGTAGCCCTACTCCTGGAGTTCCCTTTAGATACCGTATAATTCGAATCACTGCGTCGTAATGATGGTTTTGTGGATTGTGCATAAACTGACTGACGACCCCTACAGCATAGGCGATGTCAAGTCTCGTGTGTGACAGATATATCAGTTTGCCCACCAGTCGTTGATACCTCTCCCGATTAGCAGCATCCGCTCCCTGTATAAACTCCAACTTGTGATTTGGAACCATCGGGGTATCTGCTGGCTTTGCATCCAGTAGTCCGACTTCGGCCAACAAGTCGAGAATGTACTTCCTTTGACAAATATAGATTCCAGCCTTTGACCTCAGCACTTCTATTCCAAGGAAGTACTTGAGTCCACCAAGGTCCTTCATCTCGAACTGGGCGAACAAGTGTTCCCTGAGACGTAAGATTTCATTAGTGTCATTTCCAGTGATAATCATATCATCAACATATATAATAAGACATGTAACGAGACTTCCCTGTTTTTTGATGAAAAGCGTGTGGTCAGCATTGCTTTGTTCATACCCATCCTTTTTCATTACCGTTGTGAACCGTCCAAACCAGGCTCGGGGAGATTTCTTGAGCCTGTATAGGGCCTTCCTTAACCGGCACACCTGTCCTGGTCTAAATTCATCAGAGAAGCCTGGGGGTGGTTCCATGTAGACTTCTTCTTTCAAATCGCCATGGAGAAAAGCATTCTTTACATCAAATTGGTGTATCGGCCAATTTTCGTTGGCAGCAATAGAGAATAGTACCCTGATGGTGTCGATTCTGGCAACAGGTGAAAACGTCTCGGAATAATCTACCCCATAGGTCTGTGTGAACCCTCTTGCTACGAGTCTCGCCTTATGTCTCTCAATACCTCCATCAGCCTTGTACTTTATGGTGAACACCCATTTGCACCCAACAGGGTGTTTTCCTGGAGGTAATAGACACGGCTCCCATGTTTCATTTTTCTTTAGCGCCTTCATTTCGGTTAACATAGCTTCCTTCCAACACTGTTGACTCCATGCTTCCTCCACATTCCTTGGTATCTCCTCAGCACAGATAGTGGTCAAAAAACTTTTAGCTGTTCGACATAGATTTTCTGTGTTCACCGGGTATTTTGAGGCTCGGGCAATTTTGGTTGGCGAATACCTTACTGGTGGAACCCCTCTGTTTTGTCTGGGTGGTAGGACCCTCCCCTGTTCTCCTGTCATAATACTAATATGGTCCACTTCGGGGTTTTGACTGTCAGGAGAGAGATTAGTATTGGGATTATCAATCGGGGTACAGGGAAGCGTATTATCAGTAGTGTACTCACTCAGAATTGAACTTGTAGGGTTAGTATGTATACCTTCATCTTCATGTGTTGGTACATTCACCTGAGGAGTCTCACAGCCGGGTGACTGGATGATGGTCATATTATCGTAGGGAGCTATAGCACAGTCGGAGCCATCTACTTGCCGTGTTGGCTCAGTCTGTAACCAGCATGGGTTAGTCACCCAATCGAGAGGATCACCATCATTAGTTATCTCCCCCTGAGACCGAGATGGGGTGCGGAAAAAAAATTCGGTTTCTAAGAAGACACAATTCATGGTAGTATGGACTCGGTGAGTGCGAGGGTTATAGCACCGATATCCTTTTTGAGTGGAAGCATAGCCAACAAAGACGCATCTCTCGGCACAGGGGTCCAATTTAGTGCGGTGGGTTTTAGGAATGTGGACAAATACCGTGCACCCAAAAACTTTGGGTGGTAGGGTTAATAGGGATGGAACAGTGGTTTGGGTGGATAGGACTTCAAGGGGGGTTTTATGATTAAGGATATTGGTGGGTAGGCGATTACTGAGATAAGTGGCGGTTGACACGACCTCCGGCCAAAAACCCCGAGGGACACACGACTCTAACATCATTGCTCGTGTCATTTCAAGGAGGGTGCGGTTTTTTCTTTCGGCCACACCATTTTGTTCGGGAGTATCAGGACATGTGGTCTGATGTATAATACCATTAGTACGAAAGAAATCTTTGAGTGCCCCATCAAGATATTCCCCCCCATTATCGGATCGGAGGATCTGAATGGTTGTTTTGTATTGTGTTTTGACCATGTGGAAGAACTCAATGAATTTATTTGCAACGTCAGACTTATTTTTCAAAATATAAAGCCAAGTCATGCGAGAGTAGTCATCAACAAAAATAACAAAGTATCGAAAGCCCAAAGAAGTGGGATATGGGGCAGGTCCCCACACATCCGAATGTACTACAGAGAAAATATGATATGTCCTTGTATTATTAGAGCGGTAAGTCGCTCGTGGCTGTTTGGCCCTGAGGCACGTGTCACAGGTAAAATTATTCAAAGCATGAGAAAATAACTTGGGAAAAAGTTTTTGAAGATAACTAAATGATGGGTGTCCTAGTCGACGATGCCATAACCATAGCTGGTGCGAAACCGAACCGGTGGCAAGATTAGACTTACCCTGTTGCGCCACCGCATCTACGTAATATAGACCATCATGCTCAGTACCACGTCCAATGATCTCCTGAGTATGAATGTCCTGCAACACACAAAAGGACGGATACATAAGAACCACACAATCCAATTCTTTTGTGAGTTGACTAATTGATAACAATTTAGTGGAAAGTGAAGGCACAAACAGGCATTTTTGTATAGTGACATTTGGGCTAATCGTAATGGGACCACTGCCACGGACAGGGATAATCTCTCCACTAGCGGTTTCAACATGACTTTTATGGGGTGATGTGAGTTTGGTAAAATCACTCGGGTCAAAGGTCATTGTATCCGTGGCCCCGCAATCGAAGATCCAACGGTTTTTAGGCGACGGGGTCCTGATTTGGTAAATTTGGGACATCTGGGGGTCAATTTGGGCTTGGGAATTTCTGGTGGGGTCGATTTGGGAGTTTAACAGAATATCTGAGGGCTGAGGTGTAATTTGGACTAGTTGAGGGCGTAAGTTGTCACATGGCGTTTTAAGGGAGACCGTATTAGTATTAGGCAGAAGTTCAGGGGGTGGGGAAAAACTGGGGGGACTGAATGGTAAATATTCTGATTATAAATTGGTTGGGGGTTAGGGTTTGCTCCTAACCCCCTTGTACCTGCGCCGCAGCCTCCTTCCTCCTGGAGACCCTTCTCTGCCTCTGCTTTGGTTCCTTCGTCTCCATTGCTGGCTCTGACTGCAGCCACTTTTCCCCCTGTTCCTGTTCCTCCGGTGGATACCCGTTTCCCCTCCCACCAATCTGGGTAACCCAGAATTTGGAAGCAAGTTTCCTTTTTGTGGCCTTTTTTCCCACAATGGTCACAGATCAGGTTGCTCTTGTCAACCTTTGATGCTGACCGCTGTGTTGGTTGTCCTCCGGTGTTGTGGTCTTTTCCACGTCCTCGTTCCTGCGGTGGGCGTACAGCAAGGCCTTGTCCGAGTCCCTGTGATGAGGTTACCTCTGAGGGGTTGTTTTTGATGAGACCTGCTCTTGTCTCAGCCCGTTTAATTTCGGAGAATGCTGCCTCTACAGAGGGGAGAGGCGTTCTCTTCAGCAGTTCCTTTTTCTCAGCTTCGTATCTCTCACTGATGGCGGTAAGAAACTGGTATAACCGAAATTCTTGCATCTTTTGGTTATAGGCACTGATGTCCTCAGGGCATTTCATTGGATTTAAGTCCAGTGTATCAATTGAGACCCACAGATCTTGGAGTGTGTTCCAGCACACTTCGAGTGAGTTGTCTCCTTGTTTGACGTTGTTGGCTCTTCTGTGCAAATCGAACACCTGAAGTGAGTCACCCCCTGAGCCGTAGGTTAGTGCTAGCCCGTCCTAAAGGGCCTTGGCCGTGGGATAGCGAGACACGTTGTTGATCATACTCGGATCAACATTTTGTAATATCCATGTAAATACGGAATTGTCATCTTGTTCCCATCGTAAGAACTTGGGATCTGTCTTCGAAGGCGGAGGAGGAGTTCCCGTGAGATGGGAACTTCGTCCTCTGCCCAGGATAGCCCTGTAAATCACCCTTGACCAAAGTGCATAGTTACTGCCCGTTAATTTGACAGCAATGTTCAAGTTTTCTGGAAGTTGGATCTGTGGTGGTGACGGCGGAGTGATGCTATCCCTGAGGATCTGAGCTACTTGAATTGCTAGGTCCCCCGGGTTTGGTATATGAGACGTTTCTGGTTTTGGGTTTTGTGATGGTTCTGGATTATCTGACATGGTTCCGGGTTATTTGCAGGATTCAGATGGCTCCTTTTTGAGGGTATAGCGATGAAGACAATTGAAGTTGTCTGAGCAATTTTGGATGATATGTCAGTCTGGAAGGCTGGAGTATTTCCAGCAACCGATTGATATGGGTATAATGGCTCCTTTAGCCGGAAAAGGTAAGAGTCCGCCGGATATTGGCTGGACAGTTCAAGGGCAGTGATGAACGAGTTTCTGAGCCTATGCCCAGAAAACGGTAGGCAGTGATGAATTGTTTATGAGCCTATGCCCGAAAACAACCCATTTTTCGGAATAGTGCTTGCTCTGATACCATGTTAAGCTAAGCACATTGCAAAAATTCTGTTTTTCATTGATTCAATATACACCGTAACCACCTATTTATCCTTTACAAGTATGGCTATGTATGGAATAGAAAATCTGCACTAATGACTATTGCCTAATTCTTGCCTAATTACAATAATGGTAATTGTTTGATTTTGTACAATATCACTACAAGTATGGAAAGTAGATATTCTACACTTAATGTCTGATTTGCTCGTCTGTCAACACGGAATCCTCCAATTTACAATTCTTCAAATCGTGACGACTGTCGGATAGAAATCAAACTCAACACCGCGAATATGCAATTTGTTGGATAACACTTTGGACACATCAATCTCAACACAAATGCGAACCATCCAGGGACGTGATCCGGCTAATGTGGCTGAATCCAATTGAAGAAGAGAACCCAGCATCCGAGCAATATCAAATAGGGATGCACGTTCATGCAAGAATATAGGAAGGCCATGCAGCGATATCCAAACCGGAACAATGATGGTGTCAAATTGCGGATCATAGTCCGGTGTCCATTTCATGATGAGCATATGATAGCCAAGTACTAGCTAAGATCACCGATAGAAGCACCTATGATAGTCATCTCGATTGGCAAAATTAAGAAAAGCATGCTGGGAATCTAAAAAACCAACCTTTGGAGTTTGTCTAAATCCGATGTGCTCGATTGCTTCTTGTAGGCGTTTCATCGATGGACACCCATTCCAGAATGATCCGATGAGAGAAAAACAATAATGCTCCGATAGCCAACTTACCTCTTCACCGAAAAAACAATTAACGGCAGCCCCTTAAAACGGGTAAACTCGCACATGTGCGTGGCCGTTGCTGATCGCCCTAGTAATGCATCCGTGAAAGATTTCTGCGGATTCTGTGACATGCCGCAATTGTAATGAGGAAGAAGAGATCAGAGATGGAAATCGCATGAAAAGATCTAAGAGGTGCAACCGCTCGAAATCGCCGACATCGCCAGAGAGAAAATCTGTATATATATGTGCGTCTATATATATACATATGTGTATATATATATATGTATATGTATACATAAACATACATATATGTATATATATATATATGTATACATATAGGCCCTTAGAAATGCGGTGTACATGTTATAGACACATACACACACACATATATTGTGAAGAAATCAACAATGCTCAACAACTAATCAAACAACCAAACAAACAACGAAACCGTGGAGAATTTTATTGAATCAATAACCACGAGCAAAAAACAAAGAGGGAAGAGAGAGTTTTACAGAGAGCACGAAAAGAGAAAATCGGAGGGGAGAATGATCTCTGTTCTTGATCCTAAGGAGGAAGGAGATAATGCCACCTATTTAAACAAAAACAATACAAATACGAAATGACTAAACTACCCCCAAACTATTTCCTGACTGAAGTTATCATTAAGGGCAAAATGGACAATTCTTCCGTTTAAACAGTTTGCCGCCAAGCTCCATCTTTTTCACCCAGTTCCTTCCAACGCACTGCGGTACCTCCTGCGCAGCTTGCTTATTCCACCGTGCCAAGATGGTTATTTCTGTCTCTTGGTCCCACCATGCAACACCTAAACCCTTTAATCTCCAATTGCACTTCATCAAATGAACCTTGCATCCTCCATATGCGTGATCACCGTTCATCACTTACGTGCTCCTTACCACCTTGCTTGTTGATCACTTCAACACCCCCCTCAAGCTACGCTTGACATATAAGTTCTGAATCCCCAAAAGCTTCAAAATCTCTCCTAACCTCTTATTATCCAAAGCCTTGGTGAAGACATCCGCTAACTGCAAGTTGGTTCTAATAGGCATCAGCTTCAACATTCCCTCTTGCACTTTATCTCTTACCACATGACAATCAGTTTCAATGTGTTTCGTCCTTTCATGAAACACAAGATTCTCTGCAATGTATATCGCACTCTTGCAATCACAGAATAACTCTACTGGCCTTTGATCTTCAACTCTCAAGTCCTTCAACAAGTACAGCAGCCACTGCAGCTCACAAGTCACCATAGCCATGACCATGTATTCAGCCTCAGCTGAGGACCTTGATACCGTAGACTGTTTCTTTTCCTTCCAGGATATCAAAGCATCTCCTAAAAACACATAGTAACCAGTGACTGATCTTCGCGTCTCACTACATCTACCCCAGTCTGCGTCTACGAACCCTTTAAGCCTCAAGTCTCCTGTTCTTGGGAAAATTACCCCTTGTCCAGCAATGCCTTTTAGATATCTGAGAACCATGTATGTTGCTTTAAGGTTATTAATTGTTGGGCAATCCAAAAACTGACTTAATTGCTGAACAACAAATGCAATGTCTGGCCTCGTTATGGTTAAGTATATTAGCTTCCCAATCAATCTCCTATACTGAGTTACATCATGCAGAAGTCAGAATCATTATGTGCCAAGGCTATACGTGCGCCCATGGGGCTCTTGGCAGGCTTAGAATTGATGAAGCCTGCCTGTTCCAAGAGCTCAATAGTGTACCTTCGCTGATTTATGTAGATGCCCCCTTAGCCTTGGCCACCTCAATGTCAAGAAAGAACTTCAACTCCCTAAGATCCTTAATTTGAAATTCATGATGCAATGCTAGCTTGACTTGCTGAATGAGTGCCACATTGTCACATGCAACAATTATATCATCGACATAAACAAGCAGTACAATGAGAGAATTGCCAACGGTCTTGGTGAACAATGTGTAGTCACACTTAGACTGAAGGAATCCCTGGTTCAGCAAGAAGGCCGTTAGTATAACATTCCATTCCTGGCTTGCCTGCTTCAGTCCATAGAGGGATTTTCTTAACCTGCGAACCATATCTGCCTTAGGAAGATCCAGACCAGGGGGTGGAGACATATATATTTCCTCAAGGAGGTCTCCATGGAGGAAAGCATTATTAACGTCCATCTGATGAATATACCACCTCCTTCTAGCTGCAAGTGCCAGCACTATCCTTACTGTGGTCATCTTAGCAACCGGAGAGAATGTGTCCTGGTAGTCAATTCCATATTGTTGGGTGTAACCCTTTGCTACAAGCCTGGCCTTGTATTTATCAATGCTCACATCTTGTTTGTACTTAATTTTGTATACCCACCTACATCCAATGGGCTTCTTGCCCTTGGGAAGTGACATGAGATCCCAGGTATGGTTACTCTCCAATGCTAGCTCCCTGCCATAGCTGCCTGCCATTCAGGTGAACTAACTGCTTCTGCATAAGAGTTAGGCTCTACATGTTGTCCAATGCTTAATGCAAATGCTTTGTACTTTGGAGCTAGCAAATCATAAGAAATGTAGTTATGGAAACCATGCAGATGGGAAAGCTTAAGTGTAGGAGCAGTTTTAGAGGAAAACGTCTGATTACATTGATAATCTTGCAAGTATGTTGGTGGCTGTCTGGCTCTTTGAGGTCTGGTAAATGCTGGGCAAGGAAGAGTCAGCTGAGAATAATGGTTCATGTCTTGAAGGGATATTGGCAGGTCAATTATAATATTACCAGGCAGTGTTTGGGACGTGTTGGGAAGATATGAGGTATGTGTAGGCTCATCTGGCACAGTAATTGGGTTATGATGCTGGATGGGTTGGCTAGATGACTGAACAGGTGAAGTGCTAGGAAACTGTGAGGTATATGCAGAGTCATCAGGCAAAGTAGTGGATGGGTTATGATGTTGGCCAGGCTGGCTGTATGGTTGAGTAGTTGAGAGATGATGGGGTGAAGCAGATGGCTATATGTCAGAATTAGGGTTATATGATGCAGTTGGTGAGAAAGGTGTGTTGTCATAGACATTGAGAGGTGCACTTATAGCAGAAGGTAAGGAGTGACATAGATCAGAATCTTTGTGATCTTGGGAAGAGGAAAAGGGAAATGCTCTTTCAAAGAAGGTAACATCTCTAGAAACATATACTGATTTTGTTTGGAGGTCCTGCAGCACATACCCTTTTGTTGTATGTGAAAGTCCCAGAAAAACACTCCTCTTGGCCCTGAGAGCAAACTTGTCTTTTATGAGGTAGGTTGTCTGTTCCAAAGGCTAAACAGCCGAACACTTTGAGATTACTGTAGGTGGGAGGTGCATTGTACAGAAGCTCATGGGGTGTTTTCTGATGGAGAATAGGTGAGGGAGTTATGTTTATAAGGTAGACTGAGTGTTGGACACAAAAGCCCCAATAAGGTGAAGGTAAGCTAGACTGAAAACGCAAGGTTCTTGCCACTGAGAGAATATGTTGATGTTTTCTCTCAACGATGCCATTCTGTTGAGGAGTGTGAGGGCAACTGGTTTGATGCACAATGCCAAGAGATGAGTAAAATGAAGGCATATTAAACTCTTGCCCATTATCTGTCCTTATGATTTTGACATGTGTGTTAAACTGGACAGAAACATAATGACAGAAATTTTGAACAATGGCTCTAGCTTCTGATTTTGTTTTCATAAGATAAATCCAACAGTATCTACTGTAATCATCAAAAACTGTAAGAAAATATTGCTGTTTATACATGGTATGATATCTGTAAGGTCTCCATATGTCAATGTACACAAGAGCAAAGGGTGAATGAGATACATAATGGGAAGTTGGGAAGGGGGACCTTTTCTGTTTAGCCAAAGGGCATATGACACACTCATAGCCTTGATCTGGAATCAATACATCAGGATGTTTTTAGTGTATTTCTCTGACTCTTGGTGTTGACATATGGCCAAGTCTTGAGTGCCATAGCTCAGAGTCAAAAGACTGAACAGACAAAGTTTGAAAGGATGTGGGAGACATGATGCAGGAAGAAATAGTTGGAAATTTCAATGCTCCCTCAAAGTGGTACAAGCCTTGAAAAGCTGCAGCTGAACCAATCATCTTCTTGGTCTTTACATCCTGAATCATGCATCTATTTGAGTAGAAAGAAATACGAATGGTGTGAACCTGAGTCAACTTGCTTAAGGACATGAGATTAAATTTAAATGTAGGAACATACAAGACATCATAGAGGGTAAGATCATCATTTACCCTTATGGTACCAATGTGAGTGACAGAAGCAATGGACTTATCAGGCAACTTAACAGAAACATCAAAGATTGGAGAATAGGAATCAAACAAATGTATACATGAACATACATGATCACTAGCTCCAGAGTCCAAAATCCAAATGTTTAAGTTTTGGACAATAGTTTTACCTGAAGACTTACCAGAGTCAGCAGCCATCTGAGCTGACATTACAGTATGGGAGGAGTTAGCCATGGTGGCTGCATCATTCAAGTTCCTGCCACCTATGTTACCATGCTCCTGTAACATAGTCATGATCTGTGCATACTGCTCAGGGGTGAATACAGACTGGGACACAACAGATCCTGGTTCTTGATCATAAGAATTTTACGATTCTTGAGAGTTCAACTCTCCTTGGCCAGCCACATCAGTAAACTGCTCGTCTGCTACTTCAACATTCACCATGTTTACTTGCCCCCTTGTTTTAAACCCTTGTGGATACCCATGTTTTTTGTAACGTCTATCTATTGTGTGTCCAGTCATATTACAAAACGTACAGAAAGGAATCTTGGAGTTATTCTTGCCATACTTTGGATTTTTACTCCTAAATCCTTTGCTTGCAACCCCTGACACATTCGTACTTGTCCCCTCAGTACTTCAGGCTCTATAGCCATTTGAATTCCCTTTAAAACCATAGCTCACATTCATAACAGCAGTTGGGTTATTAACAAACTGCGTCTGAGAATTAACACCAGAATACAATAATTTCCTCTCAAGCTTGATGGCCATGGCAAAAGCATTTTTCAAATCAGGAAGGGGACTAGTCAACAAGACTTGTGCCTTAACTGCTTCAAAGTCATCATTTAACCCTTTTAAAAACTTAATGACACAGTCATCTTGTATAAACTTGCTAATTGATCCAGTAACATTACATGTGCACCTTCTACAAGTGCACACTGTACTGACTTCAAGATCGACAGTTCTTCCCAAATCCCCTTCAATTTTGTGTAGTACTCCATTACTGTCATGTTATTTTGCTTAATTCCATAGAACTCTTCTTGCAAGTCAGATAAACGAAATGAATCAACATTATCATATCTAAATTTGAAATCACTCCAAATGTCAGTTGCATTATCCAGCCAAACTACACTTTGCGCAATACTAGGAATTAAATAATTGACTAACCAGGAAGCAACCATGTTATTCGCCTTAATCCAGGCATTAAATCTTCTTGCTCCATCAGCAGGTTTTTCAATCGAACCATCCACAAAGCCAACCTTATTCTTCGACTCAAGTGCTCTCTTAACCGACCTACTCCATCCACGATAATTATTCCCGTCTAACAACGGTTGAACAAGAATCATTGAAGGATTATCACTAGGATGAATGAAGAAATGATCCTCAGAAGGATCAGTAACTGTGGAATGCAGATTGACTCTAGAGGGAGAAGCATTGCTACTAGATGCCATGAACGATCCAAAGTTCATCTACAAAATCTCTGATACCATGGGAAGAAATCAACAATGCTCAACAACTAATCAAACAACCAAACAAACAACGAAACCGTGGGGAATTTTATTGAATCAATAACCACGAGCAAACAACAAAGTGGGAAGAGAGAGTTTTACAGAGAGCACGAAAAGAGAAAATTGGAGGGGAGAATGATCTCTGTTCTTCATCCTAAGGAGGAAGGAGATAATCGCCACCTATTTAAACAAAAACAATACAAATACGAAATGACTAAACTACCCCCAAACTATTTCCTCACTGAAGTTATCATTAAGGGCAAAATGGACAATTCTTCCATTTAAACAGTTTGCCGCCAAGCTCCATCTTCTTCACCTAGTTCCTTCCAACGCACTGCGGTACCTCCTGCGCAGCTTGCTTATTCCACCATGCCAAGACAGTTATTTCTGTCTCTGGGTCCCACCATGCAACACCTAAACCATTTAATCTCCAATTGCACTTCATCAAATGAACACTTGCATCCTCCATATGCGTGATCACTGTTCATCACTTACGTGCTCCTTACCACCTTGCTGGTTGATCACTTCAACATATATATATATATATGTGTGTATGTATATATACTTTCGGCTGCCCTCTCAGGCGATCCGGTGACCGCTCACTACACACGCAGCAATGCCACCACTGCCGGGCCATTCGGCCCCAACCTCTCGCTCATTTTCTTCCGTTCTCACCGGCACACCACCTCCTATCGCTCCAAAATCTCCACAACGCTTTAAGGGCCGCCCCTCAATAGTCTTTGCAGAAGAGGTGGTTTCTGCTATCTTTGCCCAACCTTCAAAAATCATTGGACCACATTGGCTTCTTCAGATTGGTTAGGGCCAGCCTCCTTGACAAAACCCATGTTTTACTCCGTTTCGAATGTGAAGAAGATTATAATCACTGTTTCTATCGTCGATCTTGGAATGTTTTGGGATACCACATGTGGATACCAAATACACATATGATTTTGACCCCCAGTACGATGATCCGATTGTCTTGGTATGGCTATCGTTGCCCAGCCTACCGGTGTACCTACATAATTAGCCTGCTTTATTCACTATTGCTTCCATGGTTGGTACTCCTGTTCATTTAGATGTGGCTACGCAGAAGATTCTCCGACCATCTGTGGCCCGTGGTTTGTGTGGAGATTGATGTCTCCAAGAACTTGCCATCGAAATTGCTTTACAAAGTAAGGATCATCATCACTTTCAATCGGCTGTATATGAGGATGTTCCGCTCTTTTGTGATAAATGTTATGTCTTGGGCCATAAACGCAATGACTGTGCTAAGCTGCCCACAGCTTCAGTTAAAGCTCCATTGCCTGCTGACCTGTCGAGACCGTCTAAAACCTTATGTAAGGAATCATAGGCTGCTACCGTAATACTGCAGCCTCAGTCCCTACCGCAAGCTCTTGCTTGTCCCGCCATTATGCCGCTGTCTGTTTTGGATGATCCTCGGTGTGAGACAGTTATTATTGCTGAAACCCTATTATCTCATACTCAAAATTTGGAAGTGCTGGGACATTCAGCTGATGACCTCATGACCGAGTCCCATGCTCCTCATGCCCCTACTATCGTTCATTCAGTCTCTCATTCGGAGCTTCATGTGGTGACATTCAAGCATGTTGAACATCATCGTGTGTCTGGCCTCCAGAATTAATTTCTTACTACCTCCGCCAGTTGGGCTCGTCGACTGCCATCCCCTTCGGATCATACCTTGGATGTTGAATTGTTGCATCGGTTGTCTTATCTATCCGAGGACATTGATGATCGCAGACTTGTTCCATGTGTACGTAAATGCCACCACCGTCTACATAGTGAAATCCCTCGACCCCTGCGCAGGTAGTTACTCGTAGTGTTGCTCGTACTTCAAGCTCCTAGCCTACTCTTTCTCAATGAATGTGATTTGTTGGAATGTTCGGGCTTACAAACTTCATTGGCCCGTTTGCATATTTTTCTTCAGCAGTGTTCTGTCCATTTTTTTGTTTTTTATTGAGCCCTAGCAGTCTAGTTCTCAGATCACTTATGCACGGCTATAACTTGGCTTTTCATCTATGATGAGCGTATGTGACGGTCGCGCATGGTGTTTTCGACCATGTTCTGGATTTCTTGGATTCTTCTGAGTCTGCACAGGTTACACATCTCTGTTTGCGTTTGATTTCTAAATATATTGTCTTTTGGCATTTGTGCGTTTATGGGTGACATACGGTGGTGGATCGCCGGGACCTTTGAGATGATTTGAGAAGACATTGTCACATTATTCAGGATCCCTGGTTATTAAATGGTGATTCTAACTCATTTTTATCACTCTCGGATCATAAAGGGACTGCCCGTCCATGGTTATCCTCTCTGGATGATTTTAATGCAGTAGTGGATTATGGTGCTTGGCATGTTGTCCCACACATTGGCACTTGATATACGTAGTAGGGAGGTCGCGGCTTGGGACAAGTTTGGAGACAGTTGGATTTGACTTTCTATAATGCAGCTTTTTATGCCTTATTTCCTGAGGTACGTTTATTACATCTTAGTCGAACTACCTCGGATCACAGCTCATTGCTTCTTCAATGTAATTCACAAGTTTCTTTTTCTAACAGGTTGGACCACACATCCGGATTTCTGTACATTTATGCATTCGGTTTCAGAATTGTATCCCACAGTTGGGGGCATGCGTGGTTTATGTGACAAGCTTCGCCTGTTTAAGAAGGATGTCTCCCGATGGAATAAAGATGGTTTTGGTAATATATTTCATCGATTGGAGCATGCAGATCAACACGTTCGTCTTCTTGAGAGGGAGTATGATCTAAATCCTTCTGATGAGAATCGTGAGGCATATTGTGCTTCACGGGCCGAGTTGCAGAGGGCCTCCATCCAGGAGATGGATTTCTAGTGGCAAAAGGCTCGGGTTAAATGGCTTTGAGAGGGGGAGGCTAATACTCGCTTTTATCATTCTTTAGTCAAAGAAAGTCGTCGATTGTCTGTGGCAGTCCGAACACCATTGGTGGTGCTGCGTAGATCATTTTATGAGACTATTTACTAGTCAGCATACTGATGACAGCGTAGAATTCTTACAATGTATTCCCAACATAGTGACAACAGTGAATAATACTCTTTTGACGCACATGCCTTCGGCTGACTAAGTGAAGTAGGCTGTCTGGTCGCTAGACCTGCATAGTGCAGTCGGTCCGAATGGTTATAACGGTTGGTTATTTTCCTCTTGTTGGGATGTTACACATATGGATGCTTATAAGGCAGTGCAGGAATGTGGGGTTCCTACTTTTGCAGGCGATAGCTCATTCTATGATCGTTCTTCTTCCGAAAGGGATGGTTCAGCGTACCTTCATTGATTATCGACCCATAGCCTTGTCCACCTTTATGAGTAAGATACAGACTCGCATTATTTCTACTCGATTGAGTGACATTCTTCTGCATGTCATTACTCTAGAGCAGGGTGGATTTCCAAAGGCACGGGGTATTTCTGAACAGGTATTGCTTGGTGCTGAGATGGTTCATTGGTTTGGTCGTGGATCTCAGCAGAATAATGCTATTACAAAGCTTGGTATGGCTAAAGCTTTCGACCGAGTCTCATCTGGTTCTTCTCCGTTTTGGGTTTTCTCCGTTCTTTATCTTGCTTGTTCTCAATCATTTCGAAGGTACGTACATATCTATCTTAATTAATGGCATGCCTCGGGGCTTCTTTTGGCCTACACATGGGCTCAAGCAGGGAGATCCATTATCGCTCTACTATTTATTTTACAAACAAAAGGCTTTAGTCGCAGCTTAAAGCATTTGATTTCTACTTCGCAACTCTCCTCTTTCTCATTGGGCCAAATGCAAGTGGTCATATCTCACTTGTCTTATGCTGATAATGTGTTGGTATTCTTGGTGGCAAATCGTCGAAATCTTTATCGTTTGAAACAATTCTTGACTTTTTATGACAACTGGCACAAAGTACTGTGGTTTTTTCATCGCGAGTATCTTCCCACCAACATTCAACTTATACACAATTGTTAGCCATGCGATAGTCTTCTCTGCCCATAAAATATTTGGGCCACTATTTGCATAAGGGTGTCACCTGAGTACCTCATTGTTAGGATATTTTACACCAAGTGGACTCACGGTTAAGTGGATGGCAGCCGAGACTCTTAGGCGCAGTAGGCCGATTGGTGCTTATTCGTTTGTCCTTTCATCTATGCCACTTCATATTATGGCAAGAACACTAATACCTAGGAGTGTTATTTCTGGGCTTGAGCAGAAATTCTCACATTTTTTCTGGGGCGCCAATTGGTGACATTGGGTCTCCTGGAGTATTATTTATTATACATACGAGGAGGGCGGTATCTGAGACCTTCAGAAAGTCCAAGCGGCACATGCTTTTAAATTATGGTGGATGTATCACACTTCTGATACACTTTGGTGCCGTACATGCGATCTCGTTATGGTGGCCTATGATTCCCCTGTCTGGCATTGCATTTGTGGTACTCAGTTTATGTTCTCTGATAGTTGACATGGTCGGTGGTGCACCTATGTGGCCATCAGCAACGGGGGCTTTTACACTCTGTCATGCTTATAATTTGCTTCGCCCGACGAAATCAACACTCATTTCTCATACATACATTTGGTTGAAGACACAACGTCTAGCTATTCAGGTTTTTCTTTGGAAACTTTATCATCGCGCTTTGCCGTTTCTGGATACACTGCAGTCTTTTTTGATTTTCCATCCTACTATTTGTCCATTCTATCGACTGGACTCTGCATCCACTTCTCATCTATTCTTTACTTGACATGAGGTTTCGGTTGTTTGGAATTATTTTGATGCTTTTTAGACATTGGGGTTTGACACGTTCGGGTTGGTGTTCACATTTATTGGCCTTATGGTTTGCTGCTCCTCATCATTCTTGGGGGAGATGCAAAAGATATATCTCGGCCTCCTCATGTGGCATATATGGAAGATGTATGTTGCTATTGTGTTTGATAATGTTTCATGGTTCCAGCGATTGATCATTCGGTCTATTCGATAGGATCTTTTCCTTTGGGCTAGATCCATGTCTTGTTCACGGATAGCGTCATCTGTCCCATGGCTTATACAATTGGGAGTTTCTCTGCCACTACTCTCTAGGAGGCCGCAGGTTATTCGTTGGTTTCCACAACCGTCAGGCCGTCTAAAGCTTAATACTGATGCGGCTGTTGACAGCACATGGCTGGTGGAGGTGCTAAAGTCCATGATTCTTATGGTCAATTTGTGCATGCTATTTCTTATCCGTTGTGCCATGACTATCCACTTCGGGTTGAGGCCCAAGATGTCCTAATTGCTCTCATCTATTATATTCCATTATATGGGACATTCTTTATAGAGGTGGATTGTCTTGAGCTGGTCATTGTTCTTGCTCTTCATGATTCCTGCCTTGCTCTAGACCTCCATCGTCTTCGATCTCTCCTCACCGCATCATCCTTTTGCTAATGTCACACCTCCAGAGAGACTAATAATTCAGCACACTTACTCGTGCTGGATGCTTTGACATGATCTATGTTGAGTCTTATACTTCGTTGTCGTCACTCCCATAACATATCCGAGGATTAGTGTTCACGGATGCATCACTTGCTTCATTTTGTCATGCTTGTCCGGATATTACTCATGGCATCCCAACCCTCTGATACCTGCCTACTCCATCTTTGCCACGGCGTTATACATCGCATTACATTGAATTTCGTACATTTGGCATTAGCTTGTGTCCTGTGCTGTTTCACACATGTTCAGATGTATAAATATGTACGCTTTTTTCTGCGTCCAAGGTTTTTCCACAAGGGTGATTTTTCTTGATAAGGTTTTATTGCGGCATATCATATATGACTGGCAGTTAATATCATTGTTCATTTTCTTCCTTTTGTAACACGTTTCGTCTACTCTTTTACTTTTCATCGTTTGTACCATGGTATTTCTCCGCATAAGTGAGGCACAATAACCTATATTACATCTTTTTCGCCAAATATACATACATATATGTATTTTTTTTATAAAAGGCGATATTTTATTGATAAACAAGATCCTCACTTATGGTGGAGGAAACCATATTACAACAATGTATATCAAACGAGAATAAGAAATGTAAAGCCGTGATAATTTGTAATCTCCAATCATATATGATATGCCGCATAATATCGTTGCCAAGTAAAACCAGCCTTGTGAACAAAACCTTGGCGAAGGAAAAAGCGTACATATTTATATCATTGGAGTAAATGTGCATGAATAAAATCATGAAATAATATAATGATAAATACAATCCTTGTGCCGCTCGCAATATGCCTAGAGATATTGGGACTTGGTATACTTGGTAGTGTCTGATTCCAACCTATCCTCGAATGTGAATTTGACGAAGTCTTGCAGCAATATCCAGTGGATTGGTGAACCATATCAAGAAGTGCCAAAGGGTCCCATGTAAATGCTCTAGATATCCAGTCCAAAAGTTCCCAAACATGCATCCAGGAGAATGATCCTCGACAGGAAGCAGCATGATACGCGTTAGTGCCCACGAGTATAAAGCAGTGATGATAACCAAACATATAATGATTGAAATTACATACCAATGTTGCCCTGTGTCCGAGGACTACGGGCAACAGAATAAACAAAAAAAGTACTCCATAGAATGACATAAATAGTGACGATAGCAAAAATGAGTGTGAAATTGTACCAAAGTTGCATGCATCGTGAAGATACATGCAAAAAACCAAAGATTCCATCCAATGTGATTATGTTCAGAGGGCATGGATAGTGCTATCTGTATAATAAAACCCTCGCGCGGTAGGTGGAAGTTGATTCGCTATTGTATAAAGCCTTGTAGACGGTGACATACACGTAAACTGGCTTAAATAATGTGCAACCATGTTGATCTCTCTAGGAATGAAGTGAAGTTGACTGTCTGTGAGCCTCAGAAATAGGAGTAAGCATGCATAATCTGGTAGTAATGAAAGCTGATGGTTAGGCGCATGGCTGATTTGTTGGCAGTCTGTTCTACTATCAGTTGCCGATGTAGCTGCCAAAGAACATAAGGCTAAAAAGCAGAGCTTGAATTTCAGCTCTTATAGACGAGAGGCAAGGAAGGCAAAATGAAAGGGCAGCAACCATGCGCCCCTGCAAATCACGTAAAATCGCCCTGGCCGAAGAAGAATAAAGGCCCGCCGACTCATCAACATTGAGTTTCAATTTTCCTGATGGCGGAAGTTCCCATTTTAATGGTAATGCGGACTTAGGACGCAGCCTTGGGGAGAAGCCTCCATCAACGAGAGATGGTACATATTGAGCCAAGGATGTACCAGAAAGTGATGATGCCCAATCGTAACACGATTGACGCGCAAGATTATAAATATGTGTAACTGGGATATGTGCATCTCCATATGCATGATTTGTGTACACACGCCAAATTGACCAACAAAGCATAATATGTCCAACTACTCGAAAATTACCTTTGAGATTGCCAGCTGATGATGACATCCACCATTGCAATAAATACAGACGAAGCTGCAAAACCTTATGTAACGGCCCGTCTAGTCACCAAGATAATTTCAGCCAAGCGGCCTTACATAAGGACATAGAAGGAATGCATGCATAATATTTGCGGAGCCATTGCGACAAAATGGACACATGGTAGGACAAATGTAAGCAAGTCTCAGCAAATTATCCTCAATAGATAATGCAGAATGCAGTAATCGCCATGCAAAAATACTGATTGTTTTTGTTAGACCGCGCCACCAAATAAATTTTTGTGAATATAATTGTGCACGTGATGGATTAACGTCCTTATACGCATGGCGAATGGAGAAAAGACTAGAGGAACTAGATAGCCATAATGGATTGGGAAGACCAGAGGAAAGTTGAAGACAAAGAGGGTGAATAGAGCAGATCCGCTTCCAGCCAGGTGAGTCATATATTCGTGGCACATGATCCGCTCGAACTCCATAGCAATGATGCATGTATAGTGTCCATAATGATGTGTTATTATGATAAGACCACTATAATTTACAGTCTTAAGCATGCTGTATATGAAAAAAATTGCGGACTCCCAATCCGCCTTCCATTTCAGGGTAACACACTTCGTCAAAGGATATCCAGTGATGCTGTTCCCTCAATAGAAAGTTGGCAATTTTCCGGTTAGAAGAATGAATGACACTCTTGGGCAAACGGGATGCAGCAAGTATGTGAAGTGGCATAGACGTCAACACCAATTTTAATAATATTAATCTGCTACCTAGAGAAAGTAGACGACTAGCCCAACCTGTAAGCTTCGCTTCAAAGTGTTGTATCAGAGATGTACAATAAGTAGCTCTATTTATGCATCGATATAGATAGGAACTCAAATACTTAATTGGTAATGTGGACGGTTGCATGGATAGTACTTGAGCAATGTTCCGGAGGTGCTGCGACGTAACATAAGAACTGGAACCAAATTGACTTTTGCTGTAATTGACCATCTGTCCGGATGCATGTTGATAGTCTTGAAGAAAAGAATGGAATCTGCTCAAATTCTGCGTGGATGCGTTTAAAAATAGCAACAACTCATCCGCATATGCTAAGTGTGAGACTGGAGGAACTCGGCCCAAGGCAAATCCTCGTAGCGAACCAGTAGAAAATAAATGATTAATACCGCAGCTAAAGCCCTCAGAACAAAGCATAAATAGTAAAGGAGATAGTGGATCACCTTGTTTTACTCCACAAGTTAGTGAGAAAATCCATAAGATGAGCCATTATGAAAATGGAGAGCTTGGATATGCGCATATTGTTCAATATAATGCGAACAAAACGTGAGTTAAAACCAAACTTGAGAAGGATGGCCTCCAAATAAGACCAAGTTACTCTATTAAACGCCTTGGCCATGTCAAGCTTGATCATTATATTGCCACCATGAGAATTCCTATCAATTAAATGAACCATCTCATTGGCCATCAGAACATGTTCGCTAATGTCGTTTCCTTTTAAAAATCCAATCTGCTCAGCTGATATTATCTTTGGTAGTAGCGTGTTCATGCGAGTGACAATGATTCCAGTAGTAACCTTGCTGGGAAAGTTTGAAAGGCATATAGGACGGAAATCTGCATAGGTTGCTGGATGTGATTTTTTGGGAATCAAAGTTATCAATGACGAGACCATTACCTGCGGCGGAGGCACCTCTATAAAGAATTCTTGAATGGCAAGAGTTATGTCGAGATGCAATATGTCCCAACAAGTCCGAAAGAAATGGCCATTAAAACCATCTGGGCCGGCAGCACTGCTTGGACTAAGGTTCCAAATTGCAGATTTTATTTCCTGTACGTCCGGAATAGCCAAGAGCATTGTATTATCACTGTGTGTTAGTATTAGAGGAATATTCTGAAGGAAGGAGTCGACGCCAACTACTGCCTCTTGAATAAATAGGTTTTTATAAAAAGTAACTGCTGCATTGCCTAACACTTGATTGTCATGAAGTATTTCCCCTGTAGGACTTTATAGGTCTCGGATTTGTTGACGACGGTGCCTATCTTTAACCAACGCATGGAAATAAGATGTGTTGGCTTCACCTTCTGCTATCCATCTAGTTCTAGATTTCTGCGCCCAGTAAGAGGTTTGAGCTTTTGTGGTTTGAAGAAGCTGTGCTTGAGCCAAAGAAAGAGTCATTCTGCTGGCAGGTGTAGGATCAAAATCATATTCAGTTTCCTGTCTAGTGAAGTTTGCCTTCGCCATAGAAACATTGCTAAATATGTTGCCATAAACCTCACGGTTCCAACGACGGAGATCTTTCTTAAGATGATTGAGTTTGTGACACAAACCTCGCATGCCACCAGTCATGGGGTACTGTTGCCATTTTTCTTTCATAGAAGGCAAGAAGTCCGAATGCAAGGCCCAAGCATTGAGATGTCGAAAAGGAATATTGGGTCTTGCTTGAGATAACTTGCATTTTAACAGTAATGGGGCATGATCTGAAGTTGCCCGAGATAAGTGATGAACCACTATGTTTGCAAACAAATTTGAGAATGAAACTGTGCATAGATATCGATCCAAACGTCGCATAATGTGACCATGTCCAGTCCCACGTGCCCAAGTAGAAGGAGAGCTCAAGAAAGGAAGGGCTTGTAAACCACAAATATCAACACACGTTTTAAAATCCTCCAAGGTGCGAAGTGGAGGGGTAGTATGACCCTTATGCTCATAGGGAGAAAAATGTATTAAAATCTCCACCAATTATCCATGGAATAGATTGAGTATGAGATATTTCAATTAGAGAATTCCAAAGAGGTTGCCTATCAGATATAGTATGACGTCCATAGATTACTGACCAGGCAAAAGCTTGTTGCATTTGGCGCCCGACAAAAGAAAGAAAAGATGTTTGTTCACCATGGCTAACAGTAAGAAACTCTAACAAAGATCCAGATATTACCTTGGCAGGTTTCAATAGCATCTGAGAATCCTAGTTTTAAACGGTAAGACGTAAGCTTAGAAGGGCGTTGTTTTGGTTCGATGAAGACCACTATGTCCACTTTTGTTTGCTGTAGAACTGTGATCAAGCAATCTAAAGAGGTACGAATACCCCCTACATTCCATATAATGGCATTCATGATGATGTTGCTGGCTGGGATGAGCTCGAACGTGATGCACTTCTTGTAATTACACTTGACGGAGGCCTTGGCGGCAGTTCATGACGTTGTCTATGCCTACGACGAGGCGCAACCGGAATGAAGCCCTCAGAATCAGGGGAGAACGATTAAAGTAATCTTGCAGAATCTCCTCATCATTAATGCTAGCAGGGCGAGAGGATAGACGCTTACCAATGTTCTCAGCAGCCTCTCGCATTTGGTGTTGGAATTGAGAGCGTGAATCTGAATCGTTTGGAATAGTAGTAGCGCCCACGAGGTCATGATCGGAGTCAGAGACTTGACATACATCAGGATCATCTGGATGTTGCGATTGCGGCAAGATAACTTCTTGATCTCCCTGCAACAGTTGTTGAGATATATCCTCTTGGCAAACATCAGGATCAGCTGGATCATCTGGATGTTGAGATATATCATGTTCCTCTGTAATGTGGGCTGTAGGGATATCGACCGTTGTGATAAGATCTGGCACAGTAGAATTTTGATGGTCAATGTCATCTGCATGAGACATAGTTTTCTGAAGCAAAACAACTGGGTCTGGGTCAGAAGTTGGTGCTTTTTGTGTTTTCTTTGGAGTCCATCGTGTGGCTTGCTTTTGAGGCTTGGACGGTTTCTCTGCAGGAACATCACCGCATGCAGATGCTAGGTGACCTAGGCGGTGGCAGTCGACACAAAAAGAAGGCAAATCTTCATACAAAATTTGCTGCTGAATAATTTTTTGTTTCCCTTGCAGGATTAGCTGCTTAGGGAGATCTTTAAAAACATTTGCTTCCACACAAACCCATGCGACCGAAGGGCGCAATCCATCTGCAGTTGCTACATCTAATTTAATGGGATGTCCAACAACACGAGCAATCTCACAAAGAGGTGCCTTTTGGTGGAAGTGCAGCGGCAATCCCAGAAAAGTCACCCATATAGGAACGATCGGAACGTTTGAGGCCGGATCAAAGTCAACCGTCCACTTAGTGATGCGCATGGTACACACAAATATACATATATGTATATGTATATAAATATATAAATATATGTATAGGCATATATGCATATAAATATATATAGAAACGTATTTCTATATGTTTGTATACATACATAAATATATATATATATATATATATATATATATACATACATACATACATATATATATATACATATACACATACATAGAAACACATATATGTGTGTGTGTGTAAATATAGGTATATATTAATTAAGGGAGGGAGAGGATGTGTATCTACGGACAAATTTGCTTATTTTCTCGAGATTCTTGTCCCAAAAATAACATCGTGACGGGCATGACCAGCTTACTCTTTTCTTTTTCTTTATGGGCGAATATTCAGTTTTCAGTAGAGGCTGTGTGTGTGAGCATTTTGGTACGCCGGTGACCAATTTATGTATGTATGAGCAACATGTGTTGTTTAATTGTTTAATATACCTGTACATACTATATTCGATCTTTGTTCATAAAATATAAACAAGATACCAGAAATGAAAAGATAATGCTTAGGGGTTGTGGGGGAATGTAAACCCCAATGAAGTTGTATATGTATAAAAAAAACTTGTCCCGGATGGCAATTTGTCCTACTTCTTGTCTTCAGTGATAATGATAAGAATATAATTCAGCCCCATTATGGCATGCTGGCAAAAATAAAGAGGACAAAGACGGCTATGCCCAAGAACTGAAACAAATTATTGATTTTGATATAAATATATAATATTCATTGTCCCACCATCTAATGCTAGTTTTCATTTTTAAAGGCATAATACTATTTAATATTGGCTAATGTCTTGTAAGCATTCATGTATTATTACTTGATTACCTGTGGACATAATCATTGTTCGTGTGATACTAAGATGATAATTTTTTACTTTCAATACACGGCATAACAATAAGAATATACCAAATAGATACGTTTTAGAAATATACCTTGAGATTCAAAGACTAACCTAAAAGGATATGTTTTAGAATTAAAAAATAAAACAGAAAGTATACGCTAAGGGCAATTCTGTAGCGCCCTGCCTCGACCCGTGCATCTGTCGTACTCTACTATAAAAAGTACACGGCTTCGATACTATACATGTGCATGTCGATAAAATCATGATACGATATAGCGGAAGCAACATAAACATAAACAAAATACAATCCACATGCATTATATTACATTAAATTTTTGTACAAATCATAATGTGCTAAGTCATGAACTTCTCTGAATACATCATAATCAACTGACTAACTTCTTCAAAGCTAATCTCTCGACATACTGCATTGATATAGGTAATCTATCTGGAATCATTTTCGACAAAACTGTAAAGTGGTACATGTTCTCTGCAATGTGATAAGGCAAATATGAGCGATAACACTAATCGCCCAGCAAGTAGTCCGACTAGGTATGTCACGTGGATCATGCATGAGGAGACATGGTAAGAAAATAATACTGCATTAATAAGAGCATAATAAATCGCGTCTCCAACTGTAATAAATAAAGTGCATAACATAACTTTAAATAAATAATATGTAACACATATATCTCTTTCAAGTAAACATTCTATATTATCAAGCCTCTAGAAAATGCCACTATCATGTATATCCACACTTGGATTCTCAATCCAAGTCTAAGATATCATCATACTAATCATATCATCTAGATGCACCAAATTCCTATACGAGTCATGTAAATGCGATATCTCTACGATGCAATACCTTTAACACAATGTAATAAAAATGTTATAAGGATGAGCGATAAATCAAAACCGATGTCATAAAACTATCTATATACTATGCGATAAAACATCATGTCCATATCCATTTTCTATGATCTGTCTGTACATATTATTTCCATAAAACATCTAAAACATGTCATATCATATGATGGCTACGCACTTATTATAACGTAAGAACAATACTGCATGGCATACCAAATGTTTTCCTATATAGTCATCATGTACAAACATGAATCAAGATGAGTGCACATGGTGTTACATCATGTGTACATGGCATCTAATGATGACATCGATAAGACGGAGATCCCTTGTCCTAGACAATTTGTTACACTCGGACAAAATGTAATTGTAATTGTAGGGTACTGTAAATCCATGAGACCAACCTCTCCTAGGTTCCAGTGTCATGCGTGTTAGGAAATCAACCGAGATCACTGCAAAACACGCAGCGGAAAACAAAAACTTGATCTCTGATTTCCTACCAAGGATCCATGTTGTTCGTTTAATCCGATGAATGAAACTCGAAAATACCTTTGTAGATCCGAATTACGCAGATGAAGCAGGTGCGAAAATACGATCACCCTCTGTCGGTATCCACATGAATGCTTCTGCCCGGAGTGCTAGCTCTTCAAACTGCGCGGCTGAAGAACTCGTTTTTCACAAAAACGGCTCTAGGGTTTCTCTTTGATGATTCTGTATTTCTTGTGTTTTTAGTGTATACGAGATATACAAATATATATATACACATACGTAGACATCAAAATCCGAGTCCTAATCGGATTAGTTGATGCCAATCAAAATCCATATCAGATACGGATTCTATCAGGATATTCAAAATCCATATCAGATACGGATTCTCTCGTTATTATCCGATAATGCATATATATATATAATTACCAAAAAAACGAAAATAATAATAATAATAATTAATATCCAATATTAATATTATTAATATTAAAAACGATAATAATAAGAATAATAATTAATATCCAATATTAATATTATTAATATTATTAATCCCAGCCATACGCATTCTTGTGTGTGACCCGATAGGCCCATATTAATTGGCAGTTGATTAAATCGTTATTAAACCAACAAGTTGAATTGGCCTCTAGCAAGGCATTACAGCTACCCAATTAATACGAGTAAAGTCCAACTAGCCTTACAATAGTACATGCATTAATGCCTTTGTCACACGATATCTAGTTTGAACATAAGTCATGGTCAGCGTCATACTTATATAGTTCAAGCATATGATTACTCGATCTCTAAGTAGACTGATAAAACAAATGATATTGATCACACTATCAATTTATTTGAGCACGGCCATGCATATCACAGTCTCACTAATCGAGGGGCCCAAAGATATCTCTCTCAAAAGAGAGGGACAAATTCTATCTTGATTGTTCAATATCCTCTACATAATTTCTATCACATTCAATCATGACCTTTATTATTATCCAGTTACGGATAACGTTTGATCATGTCAAAATATAATAGTTCTTATGTTGGAAACTATGACAATCTCAAGTCAAAGGATTAAAACATGACTATCATGAGATTTACTTATGACGCTAATCCATGTAGCAATCTCATGATGGGTCTATCCAATACACTGTTCTCTAACAAGTATCTATGAGATTGATTCGTATCACCATACACATAATCATCTCATGATTATCAAATCAATACTCATACTGATTATAAATTATTTTATCTCCATAACAATAATGAATCAGGGACATATATCAAAATTGTGTAACATACTAACCAACAATAATGATAATAAAACCTCTTTTATTAATAATAAATGCATAACATAAATATCAAAATCATGGCCTAGGGCACATACACTAACAATCTCCCACTTGCACTAGGCCTATAAATATATGAGACCCATAGATCTAGTGTGCTGATCATGCTTGACCCGTGAGAGAGGCTTAGTCAATGAATCCGCTATGTTATCGTTTGTGTCAACTTTGCATATCTTGACATCTCCTCTATCGATGATGTCTCGAATGAGATGGTAGCGTCTGAGTATATGTTTAGATCTCTGATGAGACCTAGGCTCTTTTGCTTGTGCTATGGCACCATTGTTGTCACAATAAATGTCCACAGGATTTGCAATGCTAGGTACCACTCCTAGCTCAGTAATGAACTTCTTCAACCAAACTGCTTCTTTAGATGCATCTGATGCTGCTATATACTCAGCCTCTGTTGTAGAATCAGCCACAGTGCTTTGTTTTAAACTCTTCCAACTAAAAGCTCCACCATTCAATGTGAATACAAAACCGGACTGCGATCTGAAATCATCTATGTCGGTTTGGAAGCTAGCATCTGTGTAACCATTTACAACTAACTCGTCATCCAAACCTCCATAAACCAAGAATACATCTTTAGTCCTTCTGAGGTACTTAAGAATATTCTTGACAGCTGTCCAGTGACTTTCACCAGGGTCAGCTTGATATCTACTTGTTGTGCTCAATGGATATGAGACATCTGGTCTAGTACATAACATGGCATACATGATCGATCCTATAGCAGAAGCATAAGGAATTTTATTCATTCGATCTCGCTCATCAGATGTCTGAGGACATTAATTCTTGCTAAGATGAATGCCATGAGACATAGGCAGGAATCTTTTCTTGGACTCTTGCATGTTGAACCTCTTCAACATTTTATCTATGTATGTACTCTGACTCAAGCCTATTATCCTTTTAGATCTATCTCTATAGATCTTGATACCAAGGATATAGGTAGCCTCACCCAAGTCCTTCATTGAAAATGAATTTCCTAACCAAGCCTTAACCTTTTGCAAGGTAGGGATATCATTCCCAATAAGCAATATGTCATCCACATATAAGACCAGAAACACTACTGCACTCCCACTAACCATCTTGTAAACACAAGGTTCATCTTCATTCTTGATGAAACCAAAGTTCTTAACTGTTTCATCAAAACGAAGATTCCAGCTTCGAGATGCTTGCTTCAATCCATAGATAGACCTTTGAAGCTTGCAAACCTTCTTTGATTTCTCAGGATTTACAAAACCCTCAGGTTGTGTCATGTACACATCCTCGAATAAATTTCCATTAAGGAAAGTAGTTTTGACATCCATTTGCCATATCTCATAATCATAGTATGCTACAATGGCAAGGAGAATTCAATAGACTTAAGCATAGCTACTGGTGAAAAGGTTTCATCATAGTCTATACCATGAGTTTGCTTGAAACCTTTAGCCACAAGCCTTTCTTTGTAGGTTTGCACATTTCCATCCATGTCAGTTTTCTTCTTGAAAACCCATTTGCAACCAATAGTCTTAATACCCTCTGGAGGATCAATTAAAGACCAAACTTGGTTATCAAACATGGATTGCATCTCAGAATTCATGGCTCCAAGCCATTTATCTGAATCTGGACCTGACACAGCTTCCTGATAGGTAGTAGGCTCATCTTGTTCTATGAGCATAACTTCACTATCATCAGTCACAAGAAATCCGTATCTCTCTGGCTGACGATGTATCCTATCAGATCTGCGTTGGACTTGTGTTACATTTTCAGGCTCCACAACTGTTTGTGGTTCTGAAATCGTCTCTAAAGACGGTTCAACGATATCTTGTGGAACTTGAGTTTCCTCAAGTTGTACTATACTCCCACTAGTTCTCTTGGAGAGAAACTCCTTTTCCAAAAAGACTCCATTTCGAGCAACAAACACTTTGTTCTCTGAGGGAATATAGAAATAGTACCCTTTAGTTTCTTTAGGATACCCCACAAAAATACATTTGATAGATTTTGGAGCTAGCTTATCTCACATTAATCTTTTCACATAAGCTTCACAACCCCAAATCTTAAGAAAAGACAAACTGGGTCTCTTACCAGTCCACATCTCATATGGTGTCTTTTCAACCGCTTTAGATGGTACACGGTTCAAAATGAATGCAGCTGTCTCCAAGGCATAACCCCAAAAAGATAAAGGAAGATCTACTTGACCCATCATAGATCGAACCATATCCAATAAAGTCCGATTTCTCCTTTCAGAAACACCATTCCATTGTGGAGTTCCTGGAGGAGTCAACTGTGAAACGATTCCACAATTTCTTAGATGTTGGTCAAATTCTTGGCTCAAATATTCACTACCTCGATCTGATCGAAGGGTTTTAATTGTCTTACCAAGTTGATTTTGTACTTCATTTTGAAAAGTTCTAAACATTTCAAAAGACTCATGTTTATGTTTCATTAGGTAGACATAGCCATACCTACTGAAATCATCAGTAAAAGTAATGAAATACTGAAATCCTCCTCTGGCACTAATGCTGATTGGGCCGCATACATCTGTATGTACCAAACCCAATAAGTCATTAGCCCTTTCACTATGTCCAGTAAAAGGAGTCTTTGTCATCTTTCCAAGCAAATAAGACTCGCAATTTTCAAATGATTCAAAATCAAATGAATCTAATAATCCATCTTGATGGAGTTTAGATACGCGCTTCTCATTTATATGGCTAAGGCGACAATGCCATAAATATGCAGGGTTTAGTTCATTTGGCTTAGTTCTCTTTGAAGATATGTTATAAATATTACCGTCATTGGAATCATCAAGGTTAAGGACATAAATGCCATTATAACTACTTGCAATACAATAAAGCAAGTCATTTTTACCAAAAATAGAACACTTCTTATTTTTAATTAAAAATGAATAACCTTCATCATCCAAAACAAACACTGAAATAAGATTCCTACTCATAGTAGGAACATAAAAGCAATTGTTTAAAACTAACAAAAGCCCATTGGGCAAGACAAGCTCATAGGTCCCTACAGCTATAGCAGCAACTCTTGCTCTATTGCCAACACGTAGGTCCACCTCGCTATTCTTCAGCATCCTACTCCTTTTGAGCCCCTGCATATTTGTACAAATATGGGATCCACATCCAGTATCTAATACACAGGAAGAAGAAGTAGATAAATTAATTTCTATAACATAAATACCTGAAGATGTAGTCGTACTACCCTTCAGCTTCTTCAACTCCTCCAAATAAACATCACAATTTCTTTTCCAATGCCCAGGCTTGTTGCAATGGAAACAAGTTCATTCCTTAGGAACCTTTGCCTTGGGACCAGGTTTCGGTTTAGCTTGACCCTTTGCCCCTTTTGCACCCTTTGCACTTTTAGCCTTACCCTTGCCTTTAGCTTTCTTTTTCATTAGCTTGGTATTGACACTCAATACATGGGTAGGCTTCTTGATATTCCCCTCAGCAGTTTTGAGCATACCATGTAGCTCAGGAATGGACTTTTCCATATTATTCTTATTGTAGTTCATGACGAACTGAGAAAAACTACTAGGCAAAGAGTGTAGGATCAAATCCGTGGCGAGTTCCAAACTCAGGGGATATCCAAGTCTTGCAAGGTGATCTATATAGCCTTTCATCTTCAGAACATGAGCGCTAACAGATTCACCTTCAGACATCTTACAGTCAAAAAGTGCAACAGCGGTGTTGAACCTATCCTGCCTAGCCTGTTGTTGGAAAGCTTGTTTGAGATGCACACTCTTCTCACAAGCTTCTAACTGTTCCAGGTCTTTCTGAAGTCCTGGACACATAGTTGCCAACATTAGACATCCTATGTCATTGGAATCTTCAACATGCTTCTTATACTTGTTCTTAACAGCAACAGAAGCATCAACAGGAGGGGGTTCAGGGACAGGGTCATCGAGCACGTAGGACTTCTTTTCTTGCTTGAGAACAATTCTCAAGTTTCGAAACCAGTCAACAAAATTAGTCCCACATTCTTTTAGTTTTTCCTTCTCAAGGATAGATCGCAGCGATAAGGTGGAATTGTTATTAGCAGCCATTTATGATCTACAAAACATGCAATGTAACACTTTATTAATAATGAGGTTAAAATTTATAAAACTCCCACTAAAACATAACCCTCAAAAGAAATATTTTAGCGAGCTAAGATCCATATTTGACTTAATTCTAAACTCAGCTTTGGCATGACGCTTAAAATTAAGTTATTTAGGTAGGTAACTTCTTTACCAATTACATCTCATGTAACTCTTAGAATTTATGGAATAATGACATCATATATCATTGTATGTTAGATTCCATCTAATGCCTTGGGCCCAAAACCGTTTTGATAGCCCAATTAAGTCTAACCAATTTTAAACATATGAGTAGCACTATTACTCATCCTACGTAGCTAGGAATGTTTAAAGCATATTGCTTTGGCAATACCTACTTTAATACAATCCCAGTTTTAATAGGTGTTTAAGACATGGATGGCATCAAGACTTAAATTATTAATGAGGGTTCAACTTAGTTTATGTCTTGCATTGCATATCATTATATCGTAGCATCCTATATGCATATATAATATATCATCCACGCATCTCATACAAAATGATAAATATGTAAACGTGACATAGCATGGCCAAACTAAATATGATCTTCATGAGACCAAATGAAGATCATAAAGGAAACCCTATGTGAAAGACTTCCTACTACAACATTTGCAATGATACATATCTTCTTGCCTTGAGCCCGTGCCTCCATCTCCATGGAATCCACTCGTCCTTGGTGTGTGTCGCCATCACCATTTTGTAGCTTGATTCTTCATTTATTACAATAACAAAGAAAAACCTAACTACTTGTATAATAAAATACAACAAAAACTACAGCGGCACACAGGCCATAATAACCCAAAACAAAAATATGACTAAGTCAATCACATAGGTCATGAGGCCATGCTATGCACCATGCAAAGACATCAACAATTATAATATATATTACATAAACATATTATAATAAATATATATTGACATTCTTAATGTCATGGTAACGAACTATAGGGCGTACGCATACGGCGGTCCCGCTAGCCGGTTAGCGGGCGGGGTTCCGAGGGGCAGATACGGATTCTATCAGGATATTCAAAATCCATATCAGATACGGATTCTATCAGGATATTCAAAATCCATATCAGATACGGATTCTCTCGTTATTATCCGATAATGCATATATATAATATAATCACAAAAAAACGAAAATAATAATAATAATAATTAATATCCAATATTAATATTATTAATATTAAAAACAATAATAATAAGAATAATAATTAATATCCAATATTAATATTATTAATATTATTAATCCCAGCCATACGCATTCTTGTGTGTGACCCGATAGGCCCATATTAATTGGAAGTTGATTAAATCGTTATTAAACCAACAAGTCGTAATTGGCCTCTAGCAAGGCATTACATCTACCCAATTAATACGAGTAAAGTCCAACTAGCCTTACAATAGTACATGCATTAATCCCTTTGTCACACGATATCTAGTTTGAACATAAGTCATGGTCAGCGTCATACTTATATAGTTCAAACATATGATTACTCGATCTCTAAGTAGACTGATAAAACAAATGATATTGATCACACTATCAATTCATTTGAGCACGGCCATGCATTTCACAGTCTCACTAATCGAGGGGCCCAAAGATATCTCTCTCAAAAGAGAGGGACAAATTCTATCTTGATTGTTCAATATCCTCTACATAATTTCTATCACATTCAATCATGACCTTTATTATTATCCAGTTACGGATAACGTTTGATCATGTCAAAATATAATAGTCCTTATGTTGGAAACTATGACAATCTCAAGTCAAAGGATTAAAACATGACTATCATGAGATTTACTTATGATGCTAATCCATATAGCAATCTCATGATGGGTCTATCCAATACACTGTTCTCTAACAAGTATCTATGAGATTGATTCGTATCACCATACACATAATCATCTCATGATTATCAAATCAATACTCATACTGATTATAAATTATTTTATCTCCATAACAATAATGAATCAGGGACATATATCAAAATTGTGTAACATACTAACCAACAATAATGATAATAAAACCTCTTTTATTAATAATAAATGCATAACATAAATATCCAAATCATGGCCTAGGACACATACACTAACAATGTGGTGCTTCGGTAATCGATAACATACTGTATGCCCACTAAACACCACAAACGTCGGCCGGTATCAGGAAGGCATTCTAAAACATATTATATCATAGAAACATGTGTCAATGGAATCAATCGTCTCGTAGGTATAGTTCATTATGTATGAAAACTTTTAAAACATTGTGTGAGATGTAAACATGTATGCAAATGCCTTTATTTCTATTCTATATAACATATATAAATACTCCAATAATTCTCATATAATCATATCCTTAAACCTACATATATATGCACTTAATCACATACTTAAGTCATGAATTTCCCTATCTTTTTTCCCTCTTCCAATCTCGACCAAACATCCCTGTTATTGTACAAATTTATCCATCCACATATTCTTAAAATATTCATCTTATACTTAGTAAAAAGTGCCAAAAACCTTAATTTAATATTCCATTCTATATACTTTCATATTTCATAATAATATACAAAAAATAATCATATTTTCTATCATATTTTATTTTATACATCTTTATATCCATAAATATGTAGAAAGCTATTTATTCTTTCTCCCAACATGAATACAGACCGTGTGTGTGTGTATATGCAAAAATTGCCTTTTGGACAAAATACATATATATACATATCTATTATTCCTTTTTTCATGTAGTATGCTTCATTTTTCCATATTTTAATATTATGATCATTTATTTTCATGATATACATGTTTATATTTATAATATGTCATGAAATTTATTCTTCCTCTTCCTTTTTGGCCTTTTTAGCTAAATGTATATACATTTTGTATATATCACATAAATCATTACTTTATCACCTCTTTTACTTATATCTTTGTTTTGATATTTATTCCAACTATATACATATTAGTTTCCATCATCATAATTTCTTTCAATAATATCATAAAATAAATAAGCATACAAAATGATGGAAACCATGAAAATTAAATACATAGGTATAAAAGCCTTACCTTGGCCGAAATATGCATATATATAAATAAACATGTAGATCATCATAATAAAAAATTTCCCTTTCGGTTAAAAAAAAGGTGTTCATTTCATTTCATTTATACACTTAGTCCAATTTTATACACATGGCCGTGTATACATATATATATATATACATACATCATCATATTTTCATCACTTATGAACATAGCAGTTACATATTCTTGATACAAAAAACTTGAACATATATCATTAATGATCAAACTTTATATGAACATATATACATAGATCTTTGTAAATCCATGAAGGATCTAGGAAGAGTAAAGTCCTTTATCACTTAACCTTAATATGAAAGTGAAGATTTCTTCACTTGGCTTGAAGAAAACCTTCTCCATATCACTTTAAAGGGCCCCGTTTTTCCCACAAAAATGGAGAAGTTAGTGAGCAACGATGGAAATATATAAATGGATAAATATAAACCTATCTTAGATGATGTTCTTACCTTGCTACACCTTGGTTTTAAACGTCTTAAAATTCGGCCATGGTGTTGAAAGGAAGGAGGATGTTGTAGTTACTTTTCTGAATGAATGAATAAAATGAAGTAAAGAAATTTTCCCCCTGTTCTTCCCTTGCAAAACTCACGACCAAAATATAAAGAGGGAGGTTTGGAATACTTTGTTCTTCATTTGGAGAGAAAGAGAGTTTGTAGTAGATTAAATGAATGAAAGATGAAGATGAAAGGAAATATAGAGAGAGAAGGTACATTTGGGAGCTTGAAGGGAGAGGAAGAACTTCATCTTGAAGGATTGAAGGGGAGAAAAGAAGATGGAATTAAGATTTGCCTTGGAAGTGTAAGAAGATGGTGAAGTGTTAGAAGAAAAAATCTTCCCTTTTAGTCCTCAAGGAGCTCTCAAATTGAAGTGTACAGGAAGAAGAGTTGGAAGATTTATTGAAGACTTGAAATGAGTTGGAGAGATTTATTAGTTAGAGAAAGTTGGAAGAAAGGATGATGGTGATTGAAATGTGTAAGAAGATGGAGTGTGGGAGATGAAATAAGTTGAGGGTGGAGAAAGTGAATGGAGAAGAGAGGGGGACGGTTGGGAGGC
Organism: Eustoma russellianum; assembly: GCA_036186865.1. Lineage (NCBI taxonomy): Eukaryota > Viridiplantae > Streptophyta > Magnoliopsida > Gentianales > Gentianaceae > Eustoma > Eustoma russellianum. The sequence continues at coordinate 20,135,459 of AP025059.1, forward strand.
TTTGGGGGTAGAGGGAGGAAGAAATTATGAAGATTGATGGAAAAAGATGGAAGTAGGTAAAGGCTCGTAAGAAAGTGGAGTGAAGAAAGAGAGGAAGAAGGAAAATATCTCCCCTCCTTTTCTAGTTGGCCGGCCATGTAGGAGAAAATAGGGAGTAATTTGGGTTGTTGAAAGGTGTAAGGAAATGTGTAAGGGTTAGAAGGTTTTTTGGTAAAAATGAGTGCTTATTTATTGAAGAAGGCAAAAACCAACGCTTCCTTTTTTGTTGGCTATAGGGTCGGGTATAATGCAGTGGGGAGGGAGTAGTTGGTGATTCGTTAGAGTTGCAAGAAAAAGGTGTAAGAAATGTGTAAGATAGTGTAAGATTTTGGGTAGGAGAAAATGATATATTTTTGGTTGAAGAAGACAAAAAAATCTTGTCTTCCTTTCTTGCTAAATGAACGCCTATTCTAGTAGTGGGAGTCGTTGGAATAGGAAAAATACTACCACTTGGTTTCTACAAAATTTTTGTAGACTTGTTATTTTGTTGGGGTATTTTTCTAACCAACAATTTCCTTATTCTTTTTTCTACCTAAAGGGCGCCAAAAGTGTATATGTCTATATATATATCATTGCCTGTGTGGATATCATTGCCTGCCCTACCCATGTATTTTCATCAGTAGGCTGTGCTTTTTGCTCTTCCTTCCACGATTGGTACCCCATCCGTTTGGATACCGCCACTCAAGATATGCTACGGCCCTCGGTGGCTCGTGTTTGTCTAGAATTAGATGTTTCAAAAGAATTGCCTGCTAAGCTGCATATTCAAAGCAAAAATCATGAGTTTTTTCAGCCTGTCGTTTATGAAGATGTCCCTTTATTCTGTGCAACATGCTGTGTGTTGGGTCATAAAACTGGTGCCTGCCCGGCCCCAGAAAAGACAGCTCAGAGGGATGCACCTGTGAAAATCTGGAAAGAAAAGGTTTCTACAGTCCCAGCCTCTGTCACAGATCCATTAACAGTGCCGCTAGAGGTTCCTCCGACATCCTTGGTCCCTCCTCCTACCAGGGAATTCATTCCAACACCATCGGATGCTATGTTGCCATCAGTGTTTCAGATTGAACCCATCCCTCCAACTTACTCGCAAAATTTGAGTATATTAGGACGATCAAAGGATGACGCACAGCTATCGTCTACGAACTCGGGCAATTTTATGCATGGGCACTCTGATACGGAGTTATATAATCCCATGCCTCCAGCGACAAAACCTTCTACTATCTCTGATCTTCAATCGGATCTTCAGGCGGCAGCCACTGCTATCTCACGTCGTATGGTTCATATGGCAGCCCCTCCTACGGATGAGGCTTTGTTCCAGTAGATCCTGCACCCTTAGACCATTTCGGATGATCATGGATTTGTTCTTAAAGTTAAAAAGCGCCATCGCCATCCAGCAGCTCAGGTCGCTCGGCCTCCTCGCCAAGTGGTCACTCGTAGCTCTGCTCGAGCCACACACTCTACGTTTATCGTTTCCTCGTGAATCTGCTCTCATGGAATATTAGAAGTTTAAGTACCTCATTATCTCGTTTACGTTTATTATTGCGTCAGTATGCTGTTGCTTTTCTTGTCATTACTGAACCACAACAGCCTTTATCTCGCTTACAGCGAGCACAATTGCATCTTGGATTTTCATCTGCCTTATCTGTCTGTAATGATCGAGTTTGTGTTTTTGGCATAGCTCTACATTGAAATTGCAGGATCTTCAAAATTTAGAACAGGTTGGACATTTTCAGTTTCGTCATGTCTCGACAAGCGCCACCTTTTGGCATTCTTGCATCTATGGTCGACATGCTATTCTGGATCGTCGTCAGCTCTGGACAGAATTATTATCATTTGGCACTGACATGACATCTCTTTGGATATTAACTGGCAACTTTAACACCTTTCTCAACTTGGAGTAGCACCATGGTCGCAGCCGGACGTCACTCTCTTCATTGACATATTTTACAGCTACTATTGATGCTTTAGCATTACATATTATACCTCATTTGGGATCACGTTTCACATGCCATGGAGGGTGCGGCATTGGTCAGGTTCGGCGCTGATTGGACTGGGTTTTATGTAACACAGCATTCTGCGACGTGTACCCTAACATAAAACTCAATCACTTAAGCAGGGTTACTTCGGACCACTACCCACTTTTGTTACATTGCCTTTCCTCCCTGCCTACTTCACCCAGGCAATTTTGCTTCCTTTCTGTCTGGGCCTCACACGTGGACTTTTTGGACTATATTCAAGAGAAATGGGCATCATATCCTACAGCAGGTGGCATACGTGATTTCTGTGACAAACTTCGGTCTCTCAAACAGGATTTATCTGCATGGAATAAGGATTTGTTTGGTAATATATTTCAATGGGTGGCTTACACGGAGTCAATGGTGCAGCATGCAGAGATTATTTATGATCAAACGCCTACTAAGGAACACTGGCAGTTGTATAATGCAGCGCAGGCAGACTTTCGTTTGCTTGTCAACAAGAATATGAGTATTGGCGTCAAAAGGCTAGGGTAAAATGGATAAAAGAGGGTGAGGCAAACACGGCTTATTTCCATGCCCTTGTTCATGATCGACACCGTCGGCAGCATATACATCAGATCAAGCGTCCCGACGGCACTTTATGTGAAACCCAGCATGATATCCAGCAGGCGGCTGTCGAGTATTATGGCAAGATGTTCACGGCATAGGATACACAATATCATCCGATGATACTGGACTCTATTCTTGCTCTCATTTCTATGGAGGATAACACATTCTTGACAGCTATGCCCACTGAAGATGAGGTTAAGAAGGCCGTTTGGACGCTTGACCCTACAGTACCGCAGGTTCGGATGGTTATAATGGATACTTTTATCACATCTGTTGGGGTGTAATTCATCTTGATGTTTATAAAGCTGTACATGAATTTTTCTTGGGCTTTCCTTTTCCTATGGTGGATGCACATACTATGATTGTATTACTTCCCAAAGGAAGTTCGCAGGCCACTTTTGCTGATTATCAGCCTATTGCGCTATGTACATTTCTCAGGAAAATTCATACTTGAATCCTTGCTACATGTTTGAGTACATTGCTTCCAATCATTATATCTTCTGAACAAGCAGACATTCAAAAAGGCAAAGGTATTACAGAGCACGTTTTGTTAGCCAACGAAATGATTTATTGGCTGGATCACACGACCCGGTCATCAAATTGTCTAATTAAATTTGATCTCGCCAAAGCATTTGATCAATTAAACTAGGCATTCTTGCACTCGGTTTTAAACAAATTTGGCTTCTCGGAGCAATTTGGTAAGCTAATACAAAACCATCTCAGCGGTACGTACTTCTCCGTTTTAATTAACGGAATTCCTAGCGGCTTTTTCCAGCCCACGCGCGGGGTTAAGCAGGGTGATCTCCTTTCGTCATTACTTTTTATTGTCGTAGTTGAAGCATTCACACGGGCTCTGCATATACATATTCAATCTGGTTATATTCGTCCTCTTCCACTCGGCCAGCTGCCACTGCAGATTTCTCACTTGTCTTATGCAGATGACCTTCTCTTATATGTTGTGGCAGACAGACGTAATTTACGCCATGTCAAGAACTTTCTTACCACATATGAGCAGGCATCGGACCAAGCAATAAATTATCATAAAAGCACAGTGGTCTTTTCTACGGCAATTCATAGCTCATGTCAGGCTGCGCTCCTTGGCCTGCTAAATATGTGCCAATCATCTCTTCTCGTCAAATATCTGGGGATCCTATTTACACAAAGGTATCACACGCACGTATCACTGTGTTGACCTTCTTTCTCATGTGGATCGCCGCTTACAAAGTTGGCAGCAGAGACTCTTGGGGATGGCAGACATGTTAGTCTTAATTAAATCTGTGCTTTCATCTATTCTGATTCACTTAATGGATGCCACTAGACTGCTGAGAAGTATCATGTGGGAATTGGAGCAGTTTTTCTCTCGTTTCTTATGGGGTTCTGGACATCATCGCTTGCTCACTTGGCATAAGATTTGCTTACCCACTACTGAAGGGGGATAAGGCATACATGATCTAACATTTATACAGACATCTTACTCCTGTAAGCTTGTCATTTATATCATTGCAGCAACTCCTTATGGGCCCAGTACATGCGAGCAAGATATGGCCCACGTCAAGATTTTCAGCCCCGCTTGTATGATTCACCTGGTTTGAAGCGCATATGTTCTCTACATCTTTTATGTTCAACTCAGACTACCCTCGTAGAAGCTCCTACATGGCCTACTCCGTTTGGTGAATTCATGTTGAAAGTAGCTTATGATATTCTAAGACCAGTGCAGACATCATTGCTTTCTTTTGCCTATATTTGGTCTATAATGCAGCGGCCTTCTCTTCAGATGTTCTTCTGGCGCTTATATCTTAGGGCCCTCCCCCTGCCTGATAATCTGTGCTTTTCTATGTCGATACTACCTTCCATCTGGCCATTCTGCAGATCGGTAGTCGCATCCACTCCGCATCGATTTTTTTATTGTGCAGAAGTCCGCATAATTTGGTCATATTTCACTTCTCTGCTTGACCTGCTTCCTATATGTACTGGCTCATGGCGTTCATATCTTCCACCAAAATTTTTAGGGGCCATGCATATTATTTTCCCAGGCATTATACTTTGGAACATATGGAAGATGTATACCTCTATCACATTCGGATAGGAATTGTGGTCTTCTGCGTTGCTCATCCGCTGCATCCGGGCAGATATTTATTCTTGGGCCTCTGCAATGTCTGGCACACGTGTTGCAGCCACGCTTCCCAGGTTAGTCGTAGCTCGACTATCATCGCCTTTACGAGTGCATCGTTCCCTTTTGTTACGTTGGATCGCGCCTCCATCGGGACGATTAAAATCAACTACAGATGCATCAGTTGGTCGTATACATGCTAGTGGCAGAGCCATTCTTCGGGACTCAATCGACACTTTTCTTCATGAAATATCTTTTCCTCTACGCTTTGATATGCCCTTGAGAGTAGAGGCTCAAGCTGCTATGCTTGATCTTTTATATTATCTTCTGCGTTTTGGACCACTTCTTCTGGAAGTTGATTGTACAGAATTGCTACGTTACTCTGCCTCAGCTACGTCACTCCTTGCTCCGGATTTAGCTCGCCTCCGTTCTCTCTTGTCCATCACATCGGCGTCCATGGTACATACACATCGTGAAACAAATCATCCTGCACATCACATGGCTCGCATTACGCTCGTCACTCAACAGTTTACAGCTTATGACTCATTGTCGGTATTACCAGCACGCGTAAGGGGAGCAATCATGACAGATATGTCACTTCCGGCTTTTCGTCACCATGATCATGGTATACATACTGGACCACGGTCACCATGATGTTGCGACTCCACACTTGTCTCCCATAAGGGTTGGCCATCGCTACTATCTGTTGCTCGTAGTCTCATCAACTACGGGCAACGTGGATATGATTTTATCTCGTCTCTTATCGTTCCTCATAAAGTTATATATCTTACTATGAATTCCTCTGTTTCGTTTGTTTTGGAGCTGTGACTACAAGGAGCCATGCTGAAACACTCCCATATGGGTTGGCTTGCATTTTTGGATTGTTACCTTGGTCTCTTGGCCAAGGTAACATGGTACGTTTTTACTGCTTTATCTATTCAATTATCTCTTTTAGGTCGCGTCCATTTAACTTCTTTTATTTGATTGCTACATGAGGACCACATCGACATGCTACATGGTGCCCCGCGTTGCAGCAACATCTTGCATTATTTTTTCCTCTAGTGTGTAGACATTGATTTTTTGCTTTCTACACGTTATCTAAGAACTCTTGTATATCATGTTTTACATTTTTTGTGAGAATTTCCCTTAGCTATAGGGCTCATATGTAACCACGGTATTCCTCCGCCCATACGTGAGAGCAATATATTAATAAAATCCCAGACGGTACCGCCCGTCCTTCATCTAAAAATATAAAAAAATATATTCATTTTCTTTTTCTTGTTTTCCAAGTTATGTTATTATGTTCTACTTTCTTTTTCTTTTATTTAGGTGGTTATAATTTCTTTTGTTATTTCTTTTATTGGTTTTAATTTATGTCTACCGACTTAAGTTGCTACCGACTAAGTTATTTAAATCCTATTGTATGTTTGAAAATGTTCGTACCCAGTTTCGTCGTATATCGATATATTGATTACTTTATCGTTCGGTTATTTTTCTGAGCTTTTCTAATCCCAATATATACTGCCGATGTCTTATTATATCCTCATTCAAAGTTTTAATTCAACTGAAATTTTATCGACATCGCATTTTTATTTTATTTTATTTCTTTTTCTACCGAACTTGAAATGTGAGTAGTAAAAAATCCACATCACATTAGAAATTGTAGGTGACCTTCGCATGTATGCAACAGTACAGTTGACATTATGAGTTAGTGCTCAAAACAATTTAAGTTAAAATGTAACACACATTTTAAATTTTCAAACTTTTAATTTCTAATGAAATATTAAAAATCAAATAGGTAAGATGAAACCAAGAAATAAATCGCAGAACGAAATTCCTGTGATAATGTATCAAGTTATCAACTAGTCCAAATCATGCTAGAAAAGTTTCAAAAAGTACCCAAAAAATGGTAGAACCCAAAAAGAAGTTGAGAATAAGATAAAAATAAACTCGATAGGCGTCATGCCTGTGATGTCATAAGACAAAAAAATACCTTGTTTGGTATTAAGTTCATTACTAAATTGTCACTCACGCATGTGTTTTTTCCTTTATACCTAAGCATTTAAAAACAATCCCGCCAGCACATTTTCTTCTTTTTCCTCCTTAATTTACTCCTGTGCCTCACCCATTCGACGTCCTACTGCACTCTTCTTTTTCACAACTTTCTCTCAGTGAGTTGCCACCACAATCTTCAACACCCCCATCTGTCCTGACTTACCATATATGTTACACATCCGTAGTGTATCAGACGGGATTGCCAGTCTCCTAGAATCTAAAGCTTTAGTAAAAATGTCAGCTAGCTGCAACTCGGTTCTAATAAGCGTTGGTTTTATTATTCCTTGGTGAAACTTGTCTCTCACTATATGGCAGTCAATTTCAATATGCTTGGTCTTTTCATGGAACACTGGATTCTCCAGAATACAAATGGCACTCTTGTTGTCACAAAATAGCTCAACTGGCTCTCCAAAATCCACCTGAAGATCCTTAAGCAGATAGAGAATCCATTGTACCTCACAGGTGGCTGAGGCAAGAGCTCTATACTCTGCTTCTGAGGATGACCTGGATATTATGGTCTGCTTCTTTTCTTTCCAAGACACAAGTGCATTACCTAGCATCATACAGTATCAAGTGACAGACCTGCTGCTCTCCACATAACCTCCCCAATCTGAATTAGAGAAGGCCTTCAGCTGAATTGCGCCCTTGCTAAGAAATAACAATCCTTTCCCTGGGCATCCTTTGAGGTACATTAGTAGAGTCTGTGCAGCATTCATGTAACATTCTGTAGGAGTGTCTAAGAATTGACTTAACTGTTGTATTGTATATCTAATGTCTGGTCTGGTTATGGTAAAGTACAATAGCTTGCCTATCAACCGTCTGTATGCAGATACATCCTCAATCAACTTGGAATCACCATGAGCCAGTTTGATGTTTTGCTCCATTGGGCTCTTGGCTGGCTTAGTGGCCAGGTATCCAGTTTCTTCCAGAAGCTCAAGTTTGTATTTTCTTTGACATATGAATACCCCCTTCTGAGACCTGGCCACTTCTAGACCAAGGAAATATCTAAGGGTGCCCAGATCTTTGATTTTAAAGGCCTGATGGAGGTTGTCCTTGAGCTCATTAATGAGCAGCAGAGAGTTGCTGGGCAACACTATATCATCAACATAAACCAATAATGTCAGGAAGGAACCCTGATGAGACTTGGTGAATAGGGTGTAATCATACTTACACTGATGGTAACCGTTGGACATCAAGAATTTAGTAAGTTTTTCGTTCCACTGCCTACTTGCTTGTTTAAGGCCATATAGTAATTTTTTTAGCTTGCACATAGCATTGGGAATAGAAGTAACCACTCCATCTGGAAAGGCCATGTAGATATCTTCACTAAGATCCCCATGCAGGAATGCGTTATTTACATCAAGCTGATGCTGATGCCTATCCCTTCAGAGAAGCCAAAGCTAGTAATAGCCTTACTGTTGCCATTTTGGCCACTGGAGAAAAACTGTCTCCATAGTCTATACCTGCCTGTTGTGTATAAACCCATGGCAATCAACCTTGCTTTGTGACGCTCAATGCTCCCATCTCCTTTTGTTTAATCTTGTAAACCCATTTACAGCCTATGGGTTTCTTACCTGAGGGAAAAGGTACAATGTCCCAAGTATGGTTGGCATCCAAGGCTGCCAATTCCAAATCCATGGCATGCTTCTAGTTTGTTGACTTGACAGCTTGATGATAAGAGGTAGGCTCTTGCTGAAAGCTAACGTTAAGTACATAGTTCTTGTATTGAGGAGCTAGGTGATCAAGTGTGTGGTGAATCTGAATAGGGTAGAGGACAGAGGAGTGTGTGAGAGGTTCAGACATGGACTGATTGTAGTAATAATCCTTGAGAAAACAAGGAGGGTTAGTCTGTCTATGAGGCCTGGTGTGTAGCTTATGAGAATGGGTTTCAAGGGGAGGAGAAACATCCTGTATATTTGGGAGAGTATGGAGTAATGTATTGTCTGCAGTATCAATGATTAATGGAATGTCAATGGTATGCAGTGCTAAAGTATGGTCAGGGGTTGGTGATGATTCAGGTAGTACAGATGTTTCGTGTGACACAGGTGAGGAGGTGATGGAAGGAGAAGGAAAATGGCGCAAGGTATCTGTTGGTGGGACATGCTGTGTTGGTAGGATAAGTTGTGACCAATGCGAAGAGCAGTTAGAGTTATCAGGGCAAATGGATGAAGTCAATGGTGTTGTGTTACTCGCATTAAGTGAGGCAGAACAAGATTGTGAATTAGATATATCATAAGGATACTGTGACTCAGATAATTGTACATCTCTTGACACTATAATCTATTTATGCTTTATGGTCTGAAGTACATAGCCTTTTTAGGTGGAGGATATCCCTAGGAACACACATGGAATGACCCTAGGGGAGAACTTGTGTTTAGTAGTATCTGTGTTGTCGGCATAAGCTAGACACCCTACAACTTTGAGATGCTGGTACACTGGTTTGGTCTTGAAAAGGATCTCATGTGGTGTTTTCTGTTTGAGGATAGGAGTGGGAATCAAGTTTATTAAAAACACTGCATGAGAGACAAAAAACCGCAGTAGGGCAATGGCAAATGAGCCTAAAAAAGCAGCGATCCGTCCACTATGAGGATGTGTTGATGTTTTCTTTCTACAAGTCCATTCTGCTGGGGTGTGTATACACAACTAGTTTGATGCAAAATACCATGTTGAGAGTAATAGTTAGACATGGCGAATTCCTGACCATTGTCTGTTCTAACTATCTTAATATGTCTTTCAAATTTAGTATATACGAATCGGCAAAAATTATGCACAATCTGTCTCACTTCACTTTTAGATTTCATCAAATACACCCATGTATATCTGTTACAATCATCAACAATAGTGAGGAAATATTTCTGAGCATACATTGTAGAATGTCTATTTGGTCCCATATATCTGCATGTACAAGATCAAAAGGAAACTTTGAGACAGAAGATGAAGAAGGAAAAGGAAGTCTATTTAGCCTAGCCAGTGGACACATTGAAAATGGCATTTGTAGAGGCCCCCCTTGTACAGATGACTCAAGCTTTTGCACTTCTTGAACTCTGGAAACTGAAGCATGTCTAATGCCATAGCAGAGAAGGATGTAGAGGTACTGGAGAATTTAGACAAATAGTAGGCCGAGATAAAGGCATATCACCTTGCAAATAGTAAAGCCCCCTGAAAGACTAGCTGAACCAATCATACTCTTGGATAATTGATCGTGAATGAAACAAACAGAATCTTGAAACTGAATGTTCAATGTAAGATCAACAAGAAGTTTACTGAGAGATAGTAAATTGTATTTGAAGGAGGGAACATACAAGACGTTATTTACAGTCAGTAAAGGATTAATCCTTACTGATCCAAGATGTGTAGCTAGCACATATATGTCATTGGGCATTTTTATAGTGATATGATCAATAGGTCTATATGAAAGGAATAAGGACAGGTGTGACAAAATGTGATCAGTAGCTCCTGAATCAAGAATCCATGTATTTAAACTATTAGTTACAGATTTACCTGGCATCTTATCAACCTTGGATGACAAAACAACATCCTGAGAAAAATTATCTGGTTGGGACTCATGGCTATCATCATCTTTGCTGAGCCAGCTCAATAGCCTTTGGTTCTATTGGGGGGTCAGAATCAAAGACTGCGGACTTCTGTTTAACTGGTTCATTTGATCCTTCTCAGATTGCACCTCCACCGCTTCTGTCAATTGAACTTGGTTCTTTAACTTAAAACCAGGAGGATAGCCATGCAGTTTATAGCACATATCAACCGTGTGCCCTTGCATTCCACAATGAGTACATTGGAAACGTTTTCCTCCATCCATCTGACCTCTTCCACTATTCTTCCTGTATCCCCTATATGGTTGTCTATTTGAATATGTGTTAGCCACCATACAGAACGAATCAAATCAAGAAACTGCGAACTGAATACAGAATTCAGAAAAACAAAAACAACAAGAAATGAAATTACTCAATTGCCAAGAAAACGAAGCATTTAACAATCGAAGTTGGGAGAAAAAATATCTTCTTAATTCTGTACAATTCGTTAACCATTTTGCACAAATTGGGTGCAATACTTGTACAACAGAATTGGAGGGAGGAAGACAAAAGCATAGAAAGGATAAGAATACCCTTAGTTTCTAATGTATCTGTTTTAACTACCAAAGGTGAAATAGTAATTTCACAGCATTTAAAGACTATCCCGCCAGCACATTTTCTTCTACTTCCTCCTTAACTCACTCCTGTGCCTTCACCTATTCGACGTCCTGCTGCACTCTTCTTTTTCACAACTTCCTCTCAGTGTGTTGCCACCCCAATCTTCAACACATATCGGAAGAGATAGAAGAGACAATTAAGAAAATAAAAATATGATTTATATGACATATAAAAAAATATGGTATGTATAACGTCATGAATTCGGAAGATTCATATAGTCTGCTTCACCAACTAAAATAAGATTTATGTATTGTTATTCTAAAATGCATAATAAACTGATTATTGCTGTAAGAGATCCGCTATAGTAGCTTCTTACAACATTATCTGAAATCACTATTTGACAATTTGACACATACCACTTCGCAACTTAATCTATAAAATCCACTTTGTATCGTTCAATTATTGATTTACCAGTCAAAAATCTAAACATTTATCAAAAACTGTTACTCATCATAATAATCTGGAAAATTGAGTAGAAACCAGGCATTCTAGAAGGAGATCCTGCTAGGAGACCAAAATAACGACAGAAAGGCATTGTGACGTTTTGCTTGAGTCGACAAAATCAACAGTCTAATATTTCAAAAGGAATATATAGGAAACAGCGACAGAATAAATCTATCATATTTCGCTGGCAAATAGGCATTCATTTATTATACTACTCAATTTTTAATGGGTGCCTTTGGAATCGTACATCATGATAGTGAAATGTTGCATTGGCATTCTTCTATGGTAAAATAGCTAAAATCCTACTTTGATTTGGGATCTGATCCTCTAACGCAAAGACAATAAGAAATTATCCGGCGATACGTATCCAACAGAAAATTATGAGGTCATATGAAGAGGTGGCCTGCAGATAAATTGTGCGGCTAATTCAAGAGGCGGTAAGGGTAAAGACGGTAAAAAGATCTTAGCTCCACACATAATTTGATTTTTTTTTTTCTTTTTCATGTATATAGACAATGGTCAATCATGAAGTGTTCTAGAATCTGAAAGATTTTATTGTAGTTCGTGAAACACACTTACTTAAACCCTATCTAAAATCAAATTATCAAACTATATGGCATATTATTGAGCGAAATTTAGTCCTAAAATGTGTAAAAGCTATTTCAGCAAACTATTATCTCGAATACTTTAAATATTTGGTCTTAGTTGATTTTGACTAACTGTATATATTGATCAGAATTGACAATATTTTTTTGAAGGAAAATAGTATTTCTTTAAAATAGGACGGTTTGGAATCCCATGTTAATATGCTCAGAATATCTGTATGTTAAAATATATCCCATGTGAAATGAAAATGTATTGTTTGACTTGTACTATGCTCAGAATATCTGTATGTTAAAACATATCCTATGATTTATATGATTTACCAGTAGCATATGTACACAATGGCAGGACGAAACCTGTAAACGGAAAGATCCTTTGCTATACTTTTGGAAAAGAGGAAACGTTAAATTCATGTTGCTAAGAGCCAAGGCAAATTCACAGGGGGTGATGATACCCTTCTATAGATCTAATATTTAAAAGTAAATATCATATATTATCGAAAAATAAGTTTTTACATAAGTGGACGACCAGAAAGGTTTTTGTCATTGACTTTAAACTATAAAAGGTGTCTCCCTAATTTTATCAAACCATATTAATAAAAGTGTAAATTTTCCGTCTATAACAACCTTGGTGTTTCGTTTCCCCTTTTTATTTTAATCAAATTATATAATGATCATTATTATTATAAAATTTAATGTACGATCAACATAAAATTAATAAAAGCATTCATAGATCAATATAACTCGTTTGTCCCAACGAAAATTTTTATGTAAACTACTCGTGACAATATAAATACACATACAGATATACAGGTCATCAAAGGATGGTGAATAATCATTATTCTAGACATTTTGATCGGTTTATGATATATTTTATCATGTTAGCCGAGCTATTTATTGTATTATTTTATAGAAGATCCACTGCATGTTCATATTTATGTTTGATTTTTCCGTTGACTCTTATGCTTTTGACATTGCAAACTTGGTCAGATGCTACAAAATTAAGAATTGAATGAATATGAGGCTTAAAGGATATATGATAATTCTGGAAACCTTCTTATTTATACTCATTGAATTTATACTTATTACTATTGATTTCTTTGTTTAAAAATTAAGAATGTGACGAGGTACTTACTTGCTAACCTTGTGTTCAAAGCATTCGTCCGGTCTTGGTAAGTAACTTTAAGGGAGAAAAATAGTCAAAAACAAGATGAAGTGAAAAGATTGATGTGAAGCCGAAGCCCGGAAAAATTTCATAAAATATTGTAGTTTCAATAAGAAATTCTCAAAATATGATACATTTTGGGAAAATTCTTGAAACAGTTAGGACATACTTGACAGTGCCGTATTAGAAGTCCCTGGACGCACTTGCGAGTGCCATCCATGAAGCCACCTCTAGATAGCGTTGTCAAGTGCATCGGAGGGGATATGCTGTTTTCAGACCCAAAAAGAGAAGGTTGTTTCTGGGAGTGCAACACCGCCCAGGCCTGGATGACATTGGAATGCTCGTCCAAGAGCCTTGACAACATTTCCAGGTCCATCCAAAGACTTGCATTCCCCTGCTAGGCTCGTCGGAAGCAAGATATACACACACACACACATACATACATATATACATTAATATAGACTTTCGTGCCGCAACAACCTGAAATCCTAAAATTGATGATTCGAATTTTGCATTTGGCAAGAGAATGAAAGTTTATTTGTTCTGTACGCTTAGAAAAGTCTCTAATCTCATTGTCCTAAAAGTTAAAGAAAGCACAACCTTTGATGAATTTACTCAACGTGTATGGGCGGCCATCGGAAATAACGAACATAAAGGTGGGCTCGCATTCATTTGTAGATGCCATGTTTAGGTCCGAGCAAGAACAAATGGTTTGATTGGAATATTGTGACAATATAAAATAATAAAAATCTAAGACAAACAATAACATGTTGCCTACAACCGATAACATTCAGCGTACATTCTTTTCTTAAAATGGGTGAAAGTAGTACTGGGGATGGGCCATCCTAAGCCACACGCAAGTTGAAAAATTGCAAAACTCATAAAAGACACGCTAGTTAAAGTAAAATCACTGATAGAAGGGTTAGTATATGATTTTTGTGGTGTGACAGCTGTTATGCTTTGTAACCTATGTAGTATGAACATTGTATTGTATGACAACTGTTATACTTTGTGTGTTGTCTCGTCAACTATAACAATTACTTTCATGGTGCAACAAAAAGAACAAAACCACACATTTAATTTATCACCTTGATATTAGATATAATCCTAATCCTAACTTTAACTCTATTCATAACCCTAAAACTTTATACCTAATCATAAACCCTAAATCTAACTCTAACCCTTATCCTAGCCTTAACCCTAAACCTCAATCCAAATCCTAATCCTAACACTAACCCTAACCCTAACCATCACCACAAATTGTATCATTGACACTAACCCTAACGCTAATCTTAAACTATAAACCCTAACTCTATACTGTAATCCTAACCCGACTTTAAACTCTAACCTTAACCCTACGCCTAACCCTAACTATAACAAATTACCTTAACCCTAAATCTTAACTCTAACCCAACCCTAAACCATAAACCAGGAACCCTAACCTAACTATAAATCATGACTCTAACCCTAACAGTACATATCAGAATATGTAGAATACAAATAATATATATAATACTAACAGTTTATTTCTCAACCAAACATTGCATAAAAAACAAAAACCTAAATTTTTTTGAAGCTGTTATGTAATAGGACAAGTGTTACGGTTGTGGATTACTTGCTTTCATATATCACGCTTTTGATTTTTTTTGCATTGGTCCATCTCGCCCTAAATACGAGTTTATTATGGTCTAGCTCGGCCACGTTCCTGCAGATGGGATTGGTTTCAAGTCCAAATGAAACTATAGGCCAATATGCTGAGTGTTGAAAATGGCAAAAAGAAGCATTGTACATTTCTAACATCACACACAAAGAGTAAAATGGGGTACCAAGATCTACTGCTAAATAGTAGATATTTTGGGAAATCTTCATAACGCGTGAATAGGACATGTGGTAAAGCTAAAATTTTCCACACGCCTAAGTCATGTCGTTCAAGTTTACCGTATAAAAATGCCACCATAGTGATACATGCAAGAATAGACCTTTCTTTAACTCGAAAGCTTCTCCTCCAAATATGGTTTAGGCACAATGAAGATAGTTTCACCTTGCTTCCAAATAAGTTGAAGAAAACCTTTTGAACATAAGTCCTCTCCAATGAGTTCTAGATAACACAAGCAAGATACCTCTCTCTTGGATGTTTTCCTCTCTGGAATCGGACAACTCTCACAAGGATGATCAAGCCTTGAAAGATTCTAGCCTTGATTTTGAATATGAACCAAGAAAACACACACGAAGTACTCTTGAAGAAGAAGAAATTTTCATTGAAGGTGTGAGATTACAAGGCCTCTCTTATGTGCCTTTTTATAGGCAAAAATAACACAAGACAACAAACTATCACACACATTGAAATGATGGTTGAAAAGGCTGCACACTTCTAAAACCTATTCATGTAGGCTCCATAAAAACTAGTCTTGCAAGTCTTGAATGATTATTTTCAAAGTAGGTTCCTCAAGTACTATTCATGGAAGACTTTAAGGATTTGTCTTCAACTTGAAATATTTTCTTATTTGTGACTGATTTTTGGACAACTTCCAATCCAAACTAGGCCTTTCTCTTTCGTAGAGAACTGTAGCCAATTGAGTGTAGAAACTAACCATATAAAGTTTCTTATGTTTGGCCTAACCATTGAGGAGATACATCAAAATTACTGAAGATATGTCACAGAATTTGGTAGAAATAGTACTTCCACTTGCATGCTTTTTGGCTATCAAGAGGACTGATTTTGGACAAGTACAAAAAATGAACATTGTAGATCTTTGTCTTAGCTTTCCAATGCATCTTGTATATCCTAATTGGGCCTTGTGGTTGGAGAGATACGCAAATTCTACCAAAACTGGTCCTGTAGAAACTCGAAATCCGAGATGGACCTAAACTAATACAACAGGAACATTTAAAAAGCAAAATAAACAACACATTTTATCTTAATGATATTTTACAATGGTTCTTAAAAATTCTTATAAATCAAGTTACAGGTTCAATAAGGTGAACCCTATGTATAAATTCCATCGGTTCATCTTGCACATGTTCAAATAGGAACGCCCCCACTTCATGCATTAGTTTCTTAGTTTTACTTCTTGTTAAAGGGTCTTGATCTTGCATTTTTGTAACATTATGTGTATTCTCATTATCTTGACATGGATGAGGGTTATAGACCTCATCATTCCCCCTTTCTTCAAAAGGGTTCGACCTCGAATCTGAATCACCACCAAAAGAGGTAAGATCAGCACGTTAAAAGTATGAGAAATTGAACCATACTTACTTTCCGAAAGGTCAAGAATGTAAGCCTTATCTCCAATCTTATGAAATACTTCGAAAGAGCCATCTCCTCTAGGAAATCATTCTTTCCTTAAATGCTGCCAAACAAGATCACCTGGTTGAAACAAAACTTCCTTGCGTCCTTTGTTAGCTTATTTTGCATACTGTTTGTTTTTCTTTTCAAGTTGTAGCTTAACCTTAGCATGCAATTTCTTAATCAGTTCAGCCTTACTCTTACCATCAATACTTGCACGTTGATGAACAGGAATAGGCACAAGATCAAGTGGAGACAAAGGATTTAAACCATATACAACTTCAAACGGTGAATGTGTGGTGCCACTGTGAACACTTCTATTATAAGAAAATTCAATATATGGCAAGAAATCTTCCTAATTCTTAAGGTTCTCCTGAATTATAGCACGCAATTATTGAGACAAAGTCCTATTCACAACTTTAGTTTGACCATCTGTTTGTGGGTAAGCAGTAGTAAAAAATAAGAGTTCTGTTCTAAGTTTCACCCACAACACACGCCAAAAGTGACTTAAGAACTTAGTACCTCTATCACTAACAATAATTCTAGGCACGCTATGTAGACGTACAACTTCCTGAAAGAACAAGTTTGCAACGTGAGATGCATCATTAACTTTTTTACAAGCTATGAAGTGTGTTATTTTAAAAAATCTGTCAACAACAACAAACACACTATCACTTCCATTCTTTGATGTAGGTAATCCCAAGACAAAGTCCATAGATATATCAATCCAAGGTGACATAGGGACAGGTAATGGGATGTACAAACCATGTTGATGTGATGCAGATTTAGCTTTCTTGCAAGTTATACAACTTCCGCAAACCTTCTCTACATCAACTCTCATATAGGTCAAAAGAAACATTCCTTTAACATCTCTAATGGCTTAAAGATGCCAAAGTGGCTCATTAAACCTCCACCATGTGCTTCTTTGACAATTATCTCTCAGACAGAACACTTAGGTATACACAATTTTCTTTCTTTAAACAAATATCCATCATGTAAATAATACTTACCAAATGGAGAATTGGCACATGTATTAAATATTGACTGAAAGTCAGGATCAGATGTATACAATTCCTTGATGCACTCAAGTCCAAGCAAATGAGATGATAATGTAGCAATCAAAGAATATCTCCTAGTCATCCATAATGTTATCTTTTCCTTG
Organism: Eustoma russellianum; assembly: GCA_036186865.1. Lineage (NCBI taxonomy): Eukaryota > Viridiplantae > Streptophyta > Magnoliopsida > Gentianales > Gentianaceae > Eustoma > Eustoma russellianum. Next base: position 20,153,109 of record AP025059.1, read on the forward strand.
CTTATATTTTATCACATAAGGAAATTGTTTAATGAATTCAACCCATTTTGCATGCCTCTTGTTTAACTTTCCTTGGCTTTTAAGGAACTTAAGACTTTCGTGATCAATATGAACCACAAACTCCTTATGTTGCAAATAATGTTGCCAAGTCTGCGATGATCTAACCAGTGCATACAACTCTTTGTCATAGGTTGAATAATTCAATTGCGCTCCCTTAAGCTTTTCACTAAAATAAGCAATCGGTTGTTTAGACTGAGATAGTACGGCCCCTATACCAACACCACTAGTATCACATTCAATTTCAAATGTTTCATCAAAGCTAGATAGTCATACAATAGGTTCATAAGTTAACCTTGCTTTAAGTTCATCAAAGGCTTTCTATTGTGACTCTCCCTACTGAAATCCTACATCTTTTTTAACAATCTTATTCAAAGGTGAAACAATAGTGTAAACATGCTTAACAAATCTTCTATAGAAACTAGCCAACCCATGAAAGATTCTCACCTCTCCAACAGTTGTGGGAATTGGCCATTCTAAAATTGAGTTCACTTTATCTTGGTCCATTTCAATTCTATTTGCACTAACCACAAATCCTAGAAACATAACCTTTTCCACACAAAAGGAACATTTCTTGAAATTTGCATATAATTGTTCTTTCTTCAAAGTTTCAAAAATGCTTCTTAGGTGGCCTATGTGTTCATGCAAAGTCTTAGAGTAAATAAAGATATCATCAAAGTACACAACAACAAATTTTACAATGAATGCATGTAAGACTTTATTCATTAATCTCATGAAAGTACTAGGTGCATTAGTTAATCTAAATGGCATGACTAACCACTCATACAATCCAAACTTAGTGTTAAATGCAGTTTTCCATTCATCACCTGCTCTAATGCGTACTTGAAAGTAACCGCCTTTAATATCAATCTTGGGATAGGGTACTTGTATATTACAGTTATCTTGTTGATGGCTCTACAATCAGTGCACATTCTCTATGTACCATCTTTCTTTGGTACAACAATCACAGATACAGCACAAGGACTCATGCTTTCTCTCACTTTTCCTTTGGCCAAGAGTTCTTGTACTTAGCTTTGAATTTCCTTCATTTCAGTAGGTTTTGCTCTGTAGGCTAGCCTATTAGGCAGTATAGAAGCAGGTATGAAGTCTATTTGGTGCTCAATTCATAATAAAGACGGCAAACCATAAGGTTCTTCTTCAGGAAACAACCTTGAAAACTCATCAAGCAAAGATACAACTCCACTAGGCAAAGTGGAGGGTTAGTCACTCATAGAAAACATAGACTCCTTGAACATCAAAACATAGACAGTTTTCTTTGAGTCTAGAGCATGTGAGATTTCACTTGGTTTGGCAAAGAAAGCAAATTTCTTTTGAGATTTGCCTTCATCAATGTTTACTATGTCTTTTCCTTTAGACTCATTTTTCTTTCTCTCACTCTTAATACACTCTAGAATTTTCCTTTCTACCTCTTTCCCCTTAAGATTATTCCTCTTCTTACACATTAATTTTTGATCTCCAAATACCTTGTGTGGGGGTAATGCATGTAGCTTAAAAAACTTATTGTTAAACCTGAAGGAATACCTATTCAAGTATCCATTATAGGTAACTTTCTTGTCAAACTGCCATGGTCTACTTAAAAGGATATGAATTGCATGCATAGGAGCTATATCACATAAGATATCATTTTTATACCGACCAATAGAAAATGAGATCAAAACTTGTTTGCCAGTACTCACTTCTCCACAATCATTCAACCAAGATAGTTTATAAGGGTATGGGTGGTTAAGTAATGGCAAATCAAGTTTTCTCACAAGTTCAACACTTGCCACATCAGTACAGGATCCAAAGTCGATAATCAAAGTACAAACTTTCCCTTTAACCATGCAATGGATATGAGAAATGTTGACTCTGTGTTGATGTTGTTCATCAATCTTAACATGTGCATTAAGAGCTCTTCTAACAACCAAGAATTCTTTTGATGCAAGTTCTTCATCCTCACTCACACTTTCCTCATTTTCATCATGATTTTCTTCAACATTAACATGTTTTTCTTCCTCATCATCATAATAATATTCATTAGACTCTTCAGTGAACATGATACGTTTAGGGTTAGGACAAGGATTTGCAAAATGACCTTTACCTAAACATTTAAAGCATTGAATGTCTCTAAATCTAGTAGTGGAATTAGAAATGTTACCTTCAACCTTGTTTTTCCCTTTGTGCAAGTTTTGTTGATGTGGTTGAGGTGGTCTTTGATTTGGCTGAGTCTTGCCTTGGAACCCATAGCCTTGAGGTGCAATTGGCCTGAAATTTGTGCCTTGATTTGTCGTAGGCGCCATTCTTGGATAGGATGAAGAATTAGCTCGAAAAGATAAACTAGATGTAAAGGATTTTACCTTGAGTTGTCTCTCAATCTTTTCAGCTTTATGAATAATGAAAGTCAAAACAATATATGTGGTAAGTTCAACTATGTTTGCAATTTTCTTGTTCAATCCAGCTAGGAATCTAGCCATGGCAGCTTTCTCTAGTTCTTCAATGTTAGCTCTTATCAATAAGATCTCTAACTCTTTGAAATGCTCATCCAAACTACGGTTTCCTTGAGTGATTTTTTGCAAGTTTTGGTATAGTCTGAAGGGATGAATTTTTTCTCATCTTAATTTTTATTTCTTCCAAACTACGGTTTCCTTATGTTGTGGAGTTGATCCCTCCAAATTAAGGCGTAATCTGCAAAATCTATAGCCGCATAGCGCACTTTAGTCAAATCAGTATAATTTGTACAAGAGTATATGAGATCCACCTTTTTCTCCCATTCAAAATATGCCTCAGCATCACTCTTTGTTACACCCCGTGACTTTTAAGCGCGACTTTAAATATGTTAGGTCAACCTTAAACGCAATTTAATTAATGATGTAGGATGTGTGACTAAATTACTTAAAATATAGGAAAGAAAAAAAAATAAGAAGAGGGGCAAAAGTAGAATTAAAGGTAACCAAGGGTAATTACCTAAAAGGTCCCTACTAGGAGATAGGGGAGTTACAAAAATTTAGTATAACTTCCCATTTCAGCCTGAGGGACGGTTTTTCACACCAAAGAAAGAAGGAAAATTCTGAGAAAAGAGAGAGAAAAGAAAGAGGAAGGAAGAAGAGAAGAGGAAGGAAAGGAAGGAAGAGCGTGCAACCTAGGTTCAATCCTTACAGAAATTCTGCAGTAAATCCGTAAGCTAGTCTAGATTCCAAGGCAAGTAATCTTTCTATACGCTTTACATAAATTTTGATACTTTAGGCCCTATGTTCTTACAAAGAGAAAACATGAATCACACATTAGTATTCTTGTCTTGTCTATCTTAAATGCTTTGTTATATGTAAGTCTCGTTGCTAATGGTGTAAAGTCTTGTTCTTTGGGCCATATCTCTGAAAGTAGTTGTGTGGTGCTTTGTTGTTGTCAAGCATGCCCATAAAAGTGTATATTTTGACGTGCTTATTGTCTTGCTCTACCCTTATGTTGATTGTATACACTTAGACGTTGAGAGTAAGTGTAGGAAATTGGGAGATGAGTGATGACATTGCTGTAGTCTTGTTGTGTTAGGAGAATTGATGGGATCTTTTGAAGGTTGTGAATGATTGAAGGCTAGAGTGGATATTGTTGGCATGACTAGGCATCAATTCATGTTTAGATGTGTGTTAAGTAAGATGAATCTAGATGTTAAGATGGATCTTTAAGTGTTGAAAATGAAAGGGTTGAAGAAGGAGGGTGTAGGAGAGGAAGTTACTGCAGAAAAACTGCAGTTTGGCATCGTCAGAACACTTCGAACGCGTACATTAGGTGCTCTATGTTAGATTAGGCGCCTAATGTAGCATTCAATGTGTCCTGAAGCTTTCCCGTACAGAAAAACTGTAATTTAGAACTGTCAGAACACTTCGAACGCCTACATTAGGCGCTCTATGTCACATTAGGCGCCTAATGTAGCGTTCAATGTGTCCTGAAGCTTTCCCGTACAGAAAAACTGCAATTTAGAACCGTCAGAACACTTCGAACACCTACATTAGGCGCTTTATGTCACATTAGGCGCCTAATATAGCGTTCAATGTGTCCTGAGTCATCCCCGAACACTTCGAACGCCTAGTATAGGCGCTTTAAGTCACTATAGGCGCTTCATGTAGCGTTCCAGCTGTACTGGAAGTCTTTTTGACCCTTTAGGCGCCCTATGTATGTGTAGTAACTTTTAACACTTCTTTTGAACATAAAATGCAAAGGTATTTGAGGTGTAATTGAGGTGTAGATGGTAAGTTTGATCAAGTAAGAGCAAGATTGAAACCTGAGTGAAAAGGTAAGATGAATGGACTTGGAAAGATACGAACATGGGATGCTTGAGGTGCAAGACCGTATACTTGATATGTAAGATGTATGTGTGTGTATGTTACATGTTTGATACGAAGTTACATGTGCATCCAACATCATGACATGGGCACTTGCATTTGATTTGAGATTTGCTTTGCAAAAGAACATGTGATTACAAGAAAGGTTTAAAGTTTTCGAAAGACAAAATGGCTGCTGGTTGATCGCAGGGTATAAAAGTCACGCCTGCGAAAGCAGGGTATAAAAGCGTGATCTGTGAATCAACAGCAGGGTATAAAGTATTTTATGGGGCCGTGGACCTATCAGCACGGAAAATAAAGTTATTTTATGGGGCCGTGGACCTATCAGCACGGAAAATAAAGTTATTTTATGGGGCCGTGGACCTTTCAGCACGGATATATGATATATGTAATGGGGCCGTGGACCTTTCAGCACGGATATATGATATATGTAATGGGGCCGTGGACCTTTCAGCACGGGGTATAAAGTTATATGTTATGGGGCCGTGGACCTTTCAGCACGGGGTATAAAGTTATGTTTGCTGTGGACTGATCACCCACAGGGTATAAAGTTCTGCTAGGCGAAGAATATGATATGTAAAGTGATGAAATGTTTTGTGAAATGACATGCATGACATGTTTATGCAAGAAAACATATGCATGGGTGTTGTGTGTGATTTTAAAGAAGTACATGCATCATGATACACGAAGCATAAGGCTTGACATGCAAGAAACGTGACTAGTCTATGACTTGCTTAGGTGATACGTTGTTTTAATACATGTTGGTTCTCGTATCTGTGTACATATATGTGCTTTATCTGTTTTTGAGAAATTCTTATTAAGATGCTATTTGTTAACCTGAGCACCTTATTTTTGGGCAATGTTTTATACACTAGTGACTCGTCGTGTGTGATTCCGTAAGGTGTATAGACGGGTTACTTGCTGGCGATAATTTCGCTAAGAACAGTTACTCTATTCCTTTTTCAGGTGAGCCTGAATATGAGTTGATATTCATTGAGGACGATGGCGAGTGGGCTCAATGGGATGACGGACATGGGAATAGATAGATGCTGGACTACTTTCTTTAAGTTTGGAAACTAGTTGTTAATATGTTGATCTAAAACTTATGTTGGATAGATGAACAAACACCTTTTATTTCCGCTGCAGTTTCTTGTTGTATTATTGACGATGGGAGTTTAAATTTTATGACGTTTCCGCTGGTTTTTACCTTACATTATGAAGGATGTACGCTTGATCTGCTTGACGCTTCGTAGTTCTCATAGTAGGCTACGGCGGGTGCACTGGTTCCGATGACGGTATCGGGCCGGGGCGCTACAGGTGGTATCAGAGACTAGGCTGCAGATCTATTTCGGAAACTTAGGTTCATGATCTTTTAGACACTTAAGCTATGATTCTCCCTTAAGGTTGATCCTTAGTTATAAGTACTGATCTCTTTAGTGGTTAAGTATGATATGGGTTGGGTGTGTGCTGTAGAAATATGAGGGTTTGAGTGATTTTAAAATAAGAAATTTGAATATGTATATATATATATAACGTTAAGTATATATATATATACACAAGTGTACATGTATGCATGATAACTTGCCTTATTTACCTCATATATTATGTTGCCGTACTAACGAGCCATGAAGCTTTAAAGCTTACATCATATGGCGAACATTTGTTGAGTTTATACTATTTTCAGGTGCCACAATTAATGAACTAAAGTAGTTCATTAAGTGAAGTACTTAGTTTAATAAACTAAGTAGTTCATTAAAGGAAGATGCATTTGGAAAAGGCTTAAAGGCAACATGGCTATGGAAGGAAAGTCTTCTCCTCCTCCACACATCAATGTCACACGTTTTTAATACATATATATATACTATATTTTCAGATTTTTATAAAAGGCACATACACATTTATTCCAACGTACTATTGACACGTTATATATCTTACGAACGTACGTTTACGTCACACTACTATACTTAACTCATATTTATGAGTATATTCAGATCTTATATCATATGATATAAGATATGGTGATGACATATTAAATACGACACGATAAAAGGTTCTAAACCGAAATTTGTCGTATCGGGCGATACCGAAACTTCGCCAACGTGTCACGTACTTGCCATAAATAAATGGCCAGCCCATATACATCAAAATTTATCAAAAATTTCGTGTCATACACTGTACATTGAGACAAAAATACTTTCCATGTTGGCACACACAATTCACCCCCCATTTAGGCCAAAATGTGAAGATTCTAATTTTATTTTTGTCACATGTTTATGGTACCACTTTAAATCAGCCAAGTGCTGGAAATTAAAGTATATATTATATATATTATGTATAACATAATATATATAGCATGTGCAAAAGTTGGAATTTAAATTAGAGAAAAATCGGGTAATCGATAAATATCGAAAATTCGGTTTTCTACGCACTTGACATGGAACGTTTTTCTTGAACATGATGTGGCACGTATCTAGACACTTTTTACATATAATATACATCTTAAAGTGTTCTAGAAAATTAAATTAAGGGCTGATTGGAATATAACATGTGTGTGTATTATTAAATGTGCATTATTTTTCAAAGTTAGCAAAAATAAATTTCAGCACATGTATATACACCTTCTCAACGCCAACTACAGCTTATGTGGAGCACATGTGGAGCCTTGTTGGCATGTTGATTGGTCAAGAATCAATCATACAATGTTGATTAATCAAAGAGAGAAGCTACAAAAGGTAAGTTTTCAACATACACCTCTCTTATGTCACATGCTGAAAATTTTAGCATGTCACACTAGTGTTGGACGATTTCTTCATCATTAAGGAGTATATTTTGTTAATTTTGCATTAAGGAATAAATCAAATGAGTTATGGAAATGATTTGAAATGTATTTAGTGTGATATTCTTTATATCACACATGCTGAAATTTTTCAGCATGTGTGAAAATGGTGTGGCCGAATTTCATTCCTTTTTGGTGTCCAAATTCATTCTCAAACTTGTAGCAAGACTTGCCTTAAATGATGGATGAATTTTTATGGAAGAAATTCAAAGAAAAATGGAAGAAATTCAGTTTTAATTGCATGTGGTAAATGCTGAAAATTTCAGCATTAACACTATGATATGGCCGATTTTTTCAAGGGTGGAAGGGAGGATTTTTGTGTCTCAAACTTTATGACATATTGTGACTATTTTGGCATGATTTGATAATTGATTATTTGGCACATGTTTAAAGTGTTTTTTTCAGAATATCCATGTCATCAAATGATGACAACAATGAGCCAATCAAAAGGTGCCAAGTAAGCAATGGCTAAATGATGGTCCAATGGAGTGATGCCAAGTAAGCAAAATGTTGTCACCATGATGTCTCACACTCTCTCAAGCAATTAAAAGGAAAGTTTCAAGAGGGGAGAAGAGGTATAGGGGACGGCTGGACTTGATTAAAAAGAGAAGAAAAGAACAAACAAAAACAACACCAAGAATCATATTCAAAAGTGATCAAAGTGCAAAAGCTTGCTTCTCCTACACTTTCTTTCTTTCTTCTTCTTGTAAAAAGCCTATTGTACTTTACTTCTTTCATCCTTGAATAGGCTTCATAGAAACCACCATTCATTCATCATTGTACAAGATTGATCAAGGTGTGATCAATCTTCATTCTAGCGAGGTGGTGGTGTTCGTGCAAATTGTACTCACAATACAAGGTTTGTAAAGGGTTGGAGTTAAGGTGTAACTCTATCAACCCTGCGGTAAGGTGTACTGCGTGTGTGAAATTAGTGTGAACCAAGGAAGGTGTTCCTTGAAGACTGGAGTAGGTTGTTTATAACCGAACCAGTATAAAATTCTTGGTGCAATTTACTTTCTGCATTTACGTTTCAGTTTCTGCGCTGTTTACTCATATTGTTCACGTTCGCAAAAATAGTAAACGTTTTCTAAAAATTATAAAAATTTCCAGAAACATACATAAACGTTCTAGGGTTAATTTGGCACAAGTTTCAACCCTTTTGGACAAGTATAAGTCATCCAAACATCAAAAGTTCTGAGACTAGTGCAGTCTGATTTTCAGACTTGCAAAGGTTGAGACTTTGGGTGTATTTGACCTACTTCCCGAAAGAATTTTCAAAAACTGTTTCAACCCATTTAAATATAGTGTGTGAAGAGTTATTGGTCAAATTTTCAGATCATTTGGACATTCACACAAATAGGAATTAATTTTTCAAAACCATCTACCGTTTCTGGCAGATTTGCACAATCTGAGTACCAACGGTTTTTGAAGGGGTTAAAGGTTGAATTTTGATTTGAAATTTTTAGGGGACCCTCACAACATCTGAGGCTAAGTTCTCTCAAAATTTCATAATTTTTGGAGACCTCTAACCTGGTTTTAAAAACGTTTTAAAACAGGTCCTGAAAACAGAATCTGTTTTCAGAACTTGAATTGTTCAAGGTTAAAGAAATTTTAAAAAAAGCATACTTTCCGCACCATCTATTCAACCCCCCCCCCCCTTCTAGTGGTGCCTTGCAGATCCTACAAGTGGTATCAGAGCGCAGGAATACTCACGACAAGGAATCCAACGATTCAGTGAGATGGCATCCACAAATCTCAAAACCGAACAAGAAGGTATGTCAAGCCAAAGGCCTCCACTCTTTGACGGTGAGTCTTTTATTCAATGGAAACTTAGGATGAAATTATTTCTTATGGCTATAGACATAGACCTTTGGTCAATAATTGAAGATGGTCCATATGTCCCGTCTAAATTGTCCATTGTAGATGGAGTCACACTAGAAGTAATTAAAACAAGACAAGACTATACTAGTGAAGACAAAAAGAAACTGAGTATGAATGCTAAGGCCATGCAATTACTCTTAAATGGCTTAAGTAAGAGTGAGTCTAGTTATGTGTCCAATTGTTCGAGTGCACAAGAAATGTGGAGAATCTTAGAAATGAAACACGAAGGCACGAGTCAAGTCAAAGAGTCTAAAATTAATATGCTTATGTCTACTCTTGAGTCTTTCAAGTTGTTGCCAAATGAGTCAATTGTTGATATGGATCTTCGTTTGACTAACATCTATAACTCTCTTGAGTCTCTTGGTAAGGCCTTTACAACGCAGGAAAAAGTACAGAAAGTCCTACGGAGCCTCCCTTCAGAATGGGATCCTAAAGTGACTGCCATAGAAGAAAGCAAGGAGACTAAGTCGATAAAAATGGAAGAACTCATTGGTTCACTAAAAGTGTATGAAAACAAACTCATTATTCGGAAATCGGAATCAACCAAACAAGGTAAGACAATTGCTTTTAAATCAAATGAATACGTCTCCCCTCCCTCCGATCACATAGATGATAGTGATTCCGAATCGGATAATGATGACTTAATTCTATTGGCAAAAGGACTAAGAAGATTCATGAGAAAATCATTTAGAAATAAAAACAAGGGCACTACATCTAAGAGAAATAAAAACAAGTCAAATGATAAGGACATTAAATGTTATGAATGCGGCAAACTCGGACACTTATCATATGACTGCCCAAACAAAGAAAAGCAAACTAATAAGTACCCTGACAAGGAGCGGAACAAAAATAGACCCGTCTCAGATCCTAAACAAAGGAAACGTGCACTGAAGGCCTCCACATGGAGTGACTCATCAGACTCTGAAACTGAGACCGAAGAGGAGACCGCTCAAGTTTGCTTCGCTTCAAAGGCGTCTAATGAGGTATCATCTGACTCTGACTCTGACTCTGAACCTTCTTACGATGATTTATTTAGTCAATATCTTGAGTTACATAAATTTACTAAGACTCTCGCAAAAGAAAAGAAACGTTTAATTGAAGACAAGAAACTGTTAGAATCTTCTAACGAGAATCTTGTCGCTCAATTAAGCGATTCAAAGAAAGAGTCTTCATGTGCCATCACTGCATTAAAAACCGAGATCTCATCATTAACTTCTCAAAATAATGAAATGAAATCCGAGATTTCAAATTTGAAATCAAGGAATACAGATTTAGAGAACATGATGAAACAATTCGATACAGGGTCAAACATGCTGCATCGCATCATATTATCGCAAAAGCATCACAGTGACAAAACTGGATTGGGGTACGTTGATACTAACGAAGTATCTACCAAACCAACCAAGTTTGTTGTGTCTAAAAAGGTAGACACCCCTAAGCATCAAGTGGCGTCTAAGATGACGCAGAAAGCACCCCCTTCCACACGCCCCACTCCCTCATATCATGTGAAATATAATGTTGTACCATATAGATATGAGAAGAAGAGATCAATGCATACACGGAATACATATCATCCACGCACCACGCACACACACACAAGGACATATCACAAACGTCCTTCATACATTGAGTATAGGGGAGTCCTTGAGCATAGACCCAAAGTACATGCACCACATGTATATTATGTCGCACCTTCATCTACCTTCTTGCCATTTGATAGACCGAGAAGGATCACCCAAGTATGGGTACCGAAAGGTACCTTTACTAAAAGGTGATTAACTAACTCGAAAGGACCCAAAATTAAAAGGGTACCTAAATCACCTTTTTACATTGCAGGGAGACCACTCATCAAAAGACATATCAGTAAAGTGGTTCCTTGACAGTGGTTGCTCGAGGCACATGACAGGTGACCCGAGCCTCTTCTCCAAATTAAAGAAGGTCACAAAAGGCGGATCCGTGACCTTTGGAGACAACAATGAAGGCAAGATCATTGGTAAAGGTACGATTGGAAACCCGGATACACTTCAAATCTCCAACGTGTTTTTGGTAAGCAACTTATCTTACAATCTTCTTAGTATTTCACAATTTGTTGACAATGGTTTCAATGTGTGTTTTACTCACCCTTACTGTAATATAATAAATAAAAATGGAGAAACTGTTTTAAAAGGAAAACGTGAAGGAAATATATTCACACTATCTATGGATGATGTAGTAGATGCCAAAGTTAAATGTTTTATGTCAAATGAACCCAATGTGAATTTGTGGCATAGACGTTTAGGACACATAGGTATTTCTACACTAGAAAAATTGCAACGAAAAGGCCTAGTACGGGGATTGCCTAAGCTTGATTTAGACAACTTTCAGTTGTGTGAATCTTGCATAAAAGGCAAACAAACACGTGAGTCACTTAAGCCTAAAAATGAGATAAGCATGACTAGAATACTAGAACTATTGCATATCGATTTGTTTGGTCCTAGTCGTACTACAAGCCTTGGTGGGCGTCACTATGCATGTGTACTTGTTGATGACTTTTCTCGTTATACTTGGACTTTATTTCTTGCACATAAGGATGATAGCGCCGTAGAAATCGCTAAATTAATTAAACAACTTGAAAATCAATACGGCGTAAATGTGAAAAGAATAAGAAGCGATAGAGGCGGTGAGTTTAAAAATAAAGAGATGATTTCATTTTGTGAAGAAAAAGGAATTAAGCATGAGTTTTCGCCACCTAGAACTCCACAATTAAATGGAGTAGTAGAAAGAAAGAATCGAACACTACAAGAAATCGCTAGAACCATGCTTTGCGAAAATAAATTGCCTAGGTTTTTGTGGGCGGAAGCCGTAAATTGTGCATGCTATATTGTAAATCGCCTATCTATAAGAAAGAAAATAAACAAGACGCCTTACGAAATTTTGAATGATCGTATGCCTAAGATAGATTATTTTCGTGTGTTTGGATGCAAATGTTTTGTCTTGAATACAAAAGATAACTTAGATAAATTTGAATCCAAGTCAATTGAGTGCATCTTTATTGGGTATTCCATAAATTCAAAAGCATATAGATGTTATGATCCTCTCACTAGACAAATCATAGAATCTATTCATGTTAAATTCAATGAATTTGGAGAGATTGATAAAGAAAAGGAATATGATGATGACTTTGAATTGAAACCCGTTTTGGATGAAGAAAATGATTCTTTTGATATGCATGAGATGAATGAAACACTAGAGATGCATGATCATATAGAAATGCATGATAACTTAGAAAATAATCAACCAAGATGGCATAGAGATCACCCACATGATCTCATCATAGGCGACATCACTCACGGTGTGCGACCACGTAGAAGAATCACTTCGGATGAAATAAATGAATTTCATGCTATGATTTCTGAAATTGAGCCTAAGAATGTGCATGATGCTTTGAGTGATTCATCTTGGATTGATGCTATGCATGACGAACTTAATCAATTCGTTAGAAATGATGTATGGGATTTAGTGCCACGACCACAAGATAAGACAATAATAGGCACAAAGTGGGTGTTTAGGAACAAAATGAATGAAGAAGGAAAAGTCGTTAGAAATAAAGCAAGACTCGTAGCTCAAGGATATAATCAAGAAGAAGGAATAGACTACGATGAAACATTTGCACCCGTAGCACGTTTAGAAGCTATACGACTTTTACTTGCTATTGCTTGCATGAAAGATTTTAAATTGTATCAAATGGACGTCAAAAGTGCTTTTCTAAACGGATTTATACAAGAAGAAGTATACGTGAAGCAACCACCCGGTTTTGAAGATTTGAAACATCCTGATCACGTGTACAAATTAAAGAAGGCACTATATGGACTAAAGCAAGCGCCTAGAGCATGGTATGATCGTTTTGCTACTTTTCTTTTAGAAAATAATTTTAAGCGTGGTACTATAGATAGTACACTATTTTTGAAACAAGAAAAATCAGATTTACTTATTATTCAAATTTACGTAGATGATATTATCTTTGGTTCTACCTCACATAGACTTGTTAAGGATTTTGAAAATTGTATGAAAGCTGAATTTGAAATGTCTATGGTTGGTGAACTTAATTATTTTCTTGGCTTGCAGATTAAGCAAACGAGTAAAGGAATTCACATAAGCCAAGCTAAGTACGTAAACGACATGATCAAGAAGTTTAATTTTGAAAATTTGAAACCATCCCCCACGCCTATGAGTGTCACTACTAAATTAGACAAAGATGAACATGGTAAAGATGTTGATAATGGATTATATAGATCTATGATAGGCTCTTTACTATATTTAACTGCTAGTAGGCCTGACATCATGTTTAGCGTATGCATGTGTGCTCGTTTTCAAAGTCAACCTAAGGTCTCACACTTAAATGCGGTAAAAAGAATATTTCGCTATATTAAGCACACGCCCACCTTAGGTATTTGGTACGATAAGGATTCTACATTCGACTTACATGCTTATACTGATGCAGATTATGGTGGCTGCAAAATAGATAGAAAAAGCACGAGCGGAACTTGCCAATTTATAGGAAATTCCCTTATTTCATGGTTTTCCAAAAAGCAATCAAGTGTTGCTTTGTCCACTACTGAGGCTGAGTATATGGCTCTTAGCCTTTGTTGCACACAGTTGTTGTGGATAAAACAACAACTTTCGGACTTTGGAATTACCGTAGATAAAATTCCTATATATTATGATAGTATGAGTGCAATTAATTTGTCTAAGAACCCCGTATTACACTCTAAGGCTAAGCATATAGAAGTTCGCTATCATTTTCTTCGTGATCACGTTAACAATGGTAATATTGTCATAGATCACGTACGCACCGAATCACAAGTAGCGGATATATTTACTAAGGCCTTAAATCAAGCCACATTTGAATCTCTTCGCTCTAAATTAGGCATGATTCCTGTTGATATGATTTAATGCGATATTATTTGATTTACTTTCCTTTTTGACAGGAATCTTTTGATTAACTTTCCAAAATAAAGGGGGAGAGAAAAGCATGATTTAAGGGGGAGAGATCACTGATTGATCCTAATTGCAAAAATCAAGGGGGAGCCGGATTTGAAATTCGAAATTCAAATTTCAAATCTGTGCACAATTCGAGGGGGAGAGACAACACTTAAATCATGTACACTTGTTATTTTGAAAATCATCAAAAGGGGGAGATTGTAGAAATATGAGGGTTTGAGTGATTTTAAAATAAGAAATTTGAATATGTATATATATATATAACGTTAAGTATATATATATATACACAAGTGTACATGTATGCATGATAACTTGCCTTATTTACCTCATATATTATGTTGCCGTACTAACGAGCCATGAAGCTTTAAAGCTTACATCATATGGCGAACATTTGTTGAGTTTATACTATTTTCAGGTGCCACAATTAATGAACTAAAGTAGTTCATTAAGTGAAGTACTTAGTTTAATAAACTAAGTAGTTCATTAAAGGAAGATGCATTTGGAAAAGGCTTAAAGGCAACATGGCTATGGAAGGAAAGTCTTCTCCTCCTCCACACATCAATGTCACACGTTTTTAATACATATATATATACTATATTTTCAGATTTTTATAAAAGGCACATACACATTTATTCCAACGTACTATTGACACGTTATATATCTTACGAACGTACGTTTACGTCACACTACTATACTTAACTCATATTTATGAGTATATTCAGATCTTATATCATATGATATAAGATATGGTGATGACATATTAAATACGACACGATAAAAGGTTCTAAACCGAAATTTGTCGTATCGGGCGATACCGAAACTTCGCCAACGTGTCACGTACTTGCCATAAATAAATGGCCAGCCCATATACATCAAAATTTATCAAAAATTTCGTGCCATACACTGTACATTGAGACAAAAATACTTTCCATGTTGGCACACACAATTCACCCCCCATTTAGGCCAAAATGTGAAGATTCTAATTTTATTTTTGTCACATGTTTATGGTACCACTTTAAATCAGCCAAGTGCTGGAAATTAAAGTATATATTATATATATTATGTATAACATAATATATATAGCATGTGCAAAAGTTGGAATTTAAATTAGAGAAAAATCGGGTAATCGATAAATATCGAAAATTCGGTTTTCTACGCACTTGACATGGAACGTTTTTCTTGAACATGATGTGGCACGTATCTAGACACTTTTTACATATAATATACATCTTAAAGTGTTCTAGAAAATTAAATTAAGGGCTGATTGGAATATAACATGTGTGTGTATTATTAAATGTGCATTATTTTTCAAAGTTAGCAAAAATAAATTTCAGCACATGTATATACACCTTCTCAACGCCAACTACAGCTTATGTGGAGCACATGTGGAGCCTTGTTGGCATGTTGATTGGTCAAGAATCAATCATACAATGTTGATTAATCAAAGAGAGAAGCTACAAAAGGTAAGTTTTCAACATACACCTCTCTTATGTCACATGCTGAAAATTTCAGCATGTCACACTAGTGTTGGACGATTTCTTCATCATTAAGGAGTATATTTTGTTAATTTTGCATTAAGAAATAAATCAAATGAGTTATGGAAATGATTTGAAATGTATTTAGTGTGATATTCTTTATATCACACATGCTGAAATTTTTCAGCATGTGTGAAAATGGTGTGGCCGAATTTCATTCCTTTTTGGTGTCCAAATTCATTCTCAAACTTGTAGCAAGACTTGCCTTAAATGATGGATGAATTTTTATGGAAGAAATTCAAAGAAAAATGGAAGAAATTCAGTTTTAATTGCATGTGGTAAATGCTGAAAATTTCAGCATTAACACTATGATATGGCCGATTTTTTCAAGGGTGGAAGGGAGGATTTTTGTGTCTCAAACTTTATGACATATTGTGACTATTTTGGCATGATTTGATAATTGATTATTTGGCACATGTTTAAAGTGTTTTTTTCAGAATATCCATGTCATCAAATGATGACAACAATGAGCCAATCAAAAGGTGCCAAGTAAGCAATGGCTAAATGATGGTCCAATGGAGTGATGCCAAGTAAGCAAAATGTTGTCACCATGATGTCTCACACTCTCTCAAGCAATTAAAAGGAAAGTTTCAAGAGGGGAGAAGAGGTATAGGGGACGGCTGGACTTGATTAAAAAGAGAAGAAAAGAACAAACAAAAACAACACCAAGAATCATATTCAAAAGTGATCAAAGTGCAAAAGCTTGCTTCTCCTACACTTTCTTTCTTTCTTCTTCTTGTAAAAAGCCTATTGTACTTTACTTCTTTCATCCTTGAATAGGCTTCATAGAAACCACCATTCATTCATCATTGTACAAGATTGATCAAGGTGTGATCAATCTTCATTCTAGCGAGGTGGTGGTGTTCGTGCAAATTGTACTCACAATACAAGGTTTGTAAAGGGTTGGAGTTAAGGTGTAACTCTATCAACCCTGCGGTAAGGTGTACTGCGTGTGTGAAATTAGTGTGAACCAAGGAAGGTGTTCCTTGAAGACTGGAGTAGGTTGTTTATAACCGAACCAGTATAAAATTCTTGGTGCAATTTACTTTCTGCATTTACGTTTCAGTTTCTGCGCTGTTTACTCATATTGTTCACGTTCGCAAAAATAGTAAACGTTTTCTAAAAATTATAAAAATTTCCAGAAACATACATAAACGTTCTAGGGTTAATTTGGCACAAGTTTCAACCCTTTTGGACAAGTATAAGTCATCCAAACATCAAAAGTTCTGAGACTAGTGCAGTCTGATTTTCAGACTTGCAAAGGTTGAGACTTTGGGTGTATTTGACCTACTTCCCAAAAGAATTTTCAAAAACTGTTTCAACCCATTTAAATATAGTGTGTGAAGAGTTATTGGTCAAATTTTCAGATCATTTGGACATTCACACAAATAGGAATTAATTTTTCAAAACCATCTACCGTTTCTGGCAGATTTGCACAATCTGAGTACCAACGGTTTTTGAAGGGGTTAAAGGTTGAATTTTGATTTGAAATTTTTAGGGGACCCTCACAACATCTGAGGCTAAGTTCTCTCAAAATTTCATAATTTTTGGAGACCTCTAACCTGGTTTTAAAAACGTTTTAAAACAGGTCCTGAAAACAGAATCTGTTTTCAGAACTTGAATTGTTCAAGGTTAAAGAAATTTTAAAAAAAGCATACTTTCCGCACCATCTATTCAACCCCCCCCCTTCTAGTGGTGCCTTGCAGATCCTACATGTGCGAGTGCGTTTTATCATCTAATTTTGTATTAATAGTTGTGCAACAGCATCAGCCTCCGCCTCCACCACCGCCACAGCATAACATCAGGTTCTTTTATGGAGAGATGAGAAAGATGAGGGTGCCGGAGTTTGGAGGATGTACGGATCCTGAGGAGGCTCAGCACTGGTTGGCTGAGGTGGAGAAATGTTTTAGGCTAGTGCAAGTACCGAATGAGATAAAGCTTGAGGTGGCCACGCCCCTTCTAAGTGGCAAGGCTGGCGAATGGTGGGAAGGAATGGTGTTGAGAATGACCCCACCAATCTCTTGGACACAGTTTAGTGATGTTTTTCTGAAGTACTACGTACCGGAGACTGCGATATTGGACAAGATAAGAGCATTTGACAGATTGGAGCAAGGAAGGATGACGGTGTCGGAGTATGCAGATCGTTTCCATACTTTGGGTAAGTTTGCCCCTGCAATCATGTCTGATAATCGTCTTAAGATGACGAAGTTTGAGAGGGGTTTGGACTCGAGGATACAATTGGCGATAGTAAATGCGGGGATGAAAACTTATGAGGATATGTTAGATGCGTGTTTCCGTGTGGAGAGTGATTTTCGCTGAGTAGCGGCAAGAGCAGCAAGCGTAGGAGAGTCTGATAGAGGCAAAAGGCCAAGAGAGGATGTGAGAGTGGGTGGAAGACCCGGACGTTGGGTCAAGATTCCAAAAAGAGGTCCGGTTGGAAATTTTCAGAGACCTCCACCCCAGAATCCGATGGCCCAGCAGGCTATAGGAGTATGTCCACACTGCAACAGGAACCACGTCGGAGAGTGTAGGAAAGTGGCTGGAGCATGCTTCCGATGCGGTCAAGTGGGCCATATGATTAGAGACTGTCCAGAGATGAAGAAGAATAACCCTGGAGAGGCGACTCAGCAGCCGAGAGTGAAGCCTCGAGCAAATGCCCGTGTACATCTCATGACGGACACAGATGTGCAGGAGGCTACCGATGTAGTAGCAGGCGCGGTTTTAGTAAATAAGATGCCTGCCAATGTACTTTTCGATAGCGGCGCAAGCCACTCTTTTGTAGCGAAGAGATTCACTAAGCACCTTGGTAGTTTGCCTGAATGGTTGGAGACTCCGTATCGTGTTCAAGCGGCCGGAGATCAGGTTATGGTTTCGTATCAGCAGTATCGAGATTGCGAGTTAGAGTTTGAAGGCCAAACATTCTCCGCCACACTGATCCCTATTCAGATGTATGACTTTGATATCATATTAGGAATGGACTGGTTGGCCAGGAATCATGCCAATATTGATTGTCGGTTGAAGCAAGTGACAATCAAGAATGCTAAGATGGAGGAGGTAATATTTCAAGGAGATGCGGAACGAAAGAAAGTTCCCAAGAAAGTATATGTGTCCGTCGCGCAAGCACGCAAAGCATTAAGGAAAGGTGCTGAGGGATTCCTAGTGTATGCCATGGATGTTACTCAGGAGGTACCGTCTATTGAGCAAATCCCAGTGGTCAATGAAATTCCTAATGTGTTTCCGGAAGATTTACCAGGAGTACCACCCCCGAGAGAAGTCGAATTCGAGATAAATTTGATTCCAGGAACTGAGCCTATTTCTAAAGCCCCTTATAGAATGGCTCCGGCAGAACTGAGAGAGTTGAAGGAACAACTGCAGGAGTTACTGGACAAGAAGTTTATCCGCCCTAGTGTATCGCCTTGGGGAGCACCTGTTTTGTTCGTAAAGAAGAAACATGGTAGCATGAGACTTTGTATCGATTATAGAGAGTTGAATAAAGTTACCATCAAGAATAAGTATCCCCTTCCACGAATTGAGGATTTGTTTGATCAACTCAAGGGCGCCAAGATTTTCTCTAAAATTGATCTCCGATCAGGGTATCATCAGTTGCGAGTGAAGGCCGAAGACATCGCAAAGACAGCCTTTCGCACAAGATATGGCCACTATGAGTTTTTAGTGATGCCGTTTGGATTAACAAACGCCCCCGTAGCTTTTATGGATCTTATGAATACCGTCTTTCGAGAACAGTTGGATAAGTTTGTAGTGGTATTCATAGATGATATTCTGGTGTATTCTCCTGACGAGCAAACTCACACTGAACATTTGAGAATCGTACTAGGCATTTTGAGGCAAAAACAACTTTATGCAAAGTTTAGCAAGTGTGAGTTTTGGTTAAGAAGTGTGGCTTTCCTGGGTCACGTGATATCAGAAGAGGGGATTGCTGTTGACCCGAAGAAGGTGGAAGCCATAACTGAATGGCCTAGACCTACCAACGTCACAAAAGTGCAAAGTTTCTTGGGTCTAGCGGGCTATTACAGAAATTTGTTGAGGGATTCTCAAGGATTGCCGTACCTCTCAGTCGCCTTACTCAAAAGAAGTCCAAGTTTGAGTGGACGGCGGAATGCGAGCAAAGTTTCACAGAGCTTAAGAAGAGATTAACGACAGCTCCAGTATTGGCTCAACCCTCTGGAACTAATGGGTGTGTGATTTATAGTGATGCGTCAAAGAACGGGTTAGGTTGTGTCTTAATGCAAAACGAACGAGTCATCGCATATGCCTCCAGACAGCTAAAGCCTTATGAACAAAACTATCCCACACATGATCTTGAACTTGCCGCGGTTGTGTTCGCCCTGAAGATCTGGCGGCATTATTTTTATGGAGAGAAGTGCGCGGTATTCACGGATCATAAGAGTTTAAAGTATTTGTTCTCACAGAAGGAATTGAATATGAGGCAGCGGAGGTGGTTGGAATTGCTAAAAGACTATGACCTGACCATTCATTATCACCCGGGAAAGGCTAACAAGGTAGCCGACGCCTTAAGTAGGAAGTCCAGCCATGCGCGACAATCACCATTGGAAAGAGAGATGGAGGAGTTTGGTTTAGATTTGATTGAATCCACGGCGAACGTCCTGACAGCCTTGACTATCACCCCGAGTTTGATTGATAGGATAAAGGAGGCTCAGAAGAAAGATAAGGCTCTAAGTGAGATAATGGAAAGGGTGAAACATAGTCAAGTTGAAGGATTTCGGACCAAGGAGGATGGGAGCTTATGGTTTAGGGAAAGATTATGCGTGCCGGATGTTGACGAACTTAGGAAGGAAGTTTTGCAGGAAGCTCATGATTCGAGGTTATCAATACACCCCGGTAGCACCAAGATGTATAGAGATCTCAAGCGATACTATTGGTGGTCTGGGATGAAAAGACATATTGCGGAATTCATAGAGAGGTGTTTGGTGTGTCAACAAGTCAAGGCGGAACACCAACGGCCCGGTGGATTGTTGATGCCGTTGGAAATCCCGGAATGGAAATGGGAACATGTCACCATGGATTTTGTAGCTGGTTTACCAAAGACAAGAAGTGGATATGACATGATTTGGGTTATCGTGGATCGTTTAACAAAGTCTGCCCATTTCCTACCCGTTTCAAGTGAAGCACCTCTTGAAAAATTAGTGAGCTTATATATGGACAGTATTGTTAGTTTGCATGGAGTCCCGGTAAGTATAGTGTCCGACCGAGATTTACAGTTCACCTCTAAGTTTTGGACAGCATTTCAAGAAGCCGTGGGTACGGAATTAAGGTTGAGTACAGCGTATCATCCCCAAACCGATGGACAGTCCGAGCGGACTATTCAAACCTTAGATGATATGCTAAGGGCTTGTGTATTGGATTTTAAAGGGAGTTGGGACGGAATGGTAAAGCTGATGGAGTTTTCTTATAACAATAGTTACCACAGCGCAATTGACATGGCTCCTTTTGAGGCGTTGTACGGAAGGAAATGTAGGTCCCCGGTTTATTGGGACGAAGTGGGCATGAGGACCATCACGGGACCTGAGCTGTTGGAGAAAACGCTAGAGAAGGTGAAGGTCATCCGGGAAAGACTCAAGACGGCTCAGGATCGCAGCAAGAGTTGGGCATATTCCAAACGACGACCATTGGATTTTGACGTGGGTGAAAAAGTTTATTTGAAGGTATCACCTACGAAGGGCGTCATGAGGTTTGGAGTAAAAGGCAAGCTAAGCCCTCGTTTCATTGGTCCCTATGAAATACTTGAGAAGGTAGGAGCCTTGGCATATAGGTTGGCATTACCTCTGGTGTTGGCGCAAGTTCACGATGTATTCCACGTGTCACAATTAAGAAAGTACGTGGCGGATCCAAGTCATGTACTTGAAGCTCAACCTTTGGAACTCAAGGACGATGTTACATATGAAGAGGTACCCGTGCAAATTGTGGATCGAAAGGATCAAGTGTTGAGGAAGCGAGTGATTCCGTATGTAAAGGTCCAGAGGAGCAATCACACGGAACGTGAAGCCACTTGGGAGCTCGAAGAACAAATGCGGGAGAAGTATCCTCAGCTCTTTGACTAAGGTACGTAAGTTTCGAGGACAAAACTTTTTGTAAGGGGGGTGGAATGTTACACCCCGTGACTTTTAAGCGCGACTTTCAATATGTTAGGTCAACCTTAAACGCAATTTAATTAATGATGTAGGATGTGTGACTAAATTACTTAAAATATAGGAAAGAAAAAAAAATAAGAAGAGGGGCAAAAGTAGAATTAAAGGTAACCAAGGGTAATTACCTAAAAGGTCCCTACTAGGAGATAGGGGAGTTACAAAAATTTAGTATAACTCCCCATTTCAGCCTGAGGGACGGTTTTTCACACCAAAGAAAGAAGGAAAATTCTGAGAAAAGAGAGAGAAAAGAAAGAGGAAGGAAGAAGAGAAGAGGAAGGAAAGGAAGGAAGAGCGTGCAACCTAGGTCCAATCCTTACAGAAATTCTGCAGTAAATCCGTAAGCTTATCTAGATTCCAAGGCAAGTAATCTTTCTATACGCTTTACGTAAATTTTGATACTTTAGGCCCTATGTTCTTACAAAGAGAGAACATGAATCACACATTAGTATTCTTGTCTTGTCTATCTGAAATGCTTTGTTATATGTAAGTCTTGTTGCTAATGGTGTAAAGTCTTGTTCTTTGGGCCATATCTCTGAAAGTAGTTGTGTGGTGCTTTGTTGTTGTCAAGCATGCCGATAAAAGTGTATATTTTGACGTGCTTATTGTCTTGCTCTACCCTTATGTTGATTGTCTACACTTAGACGTTGAGAGTAAGTGCAGGAAATTGGGAGATGAGTGATGACATTGCTGTAGTCTTGTTGTGTTAGGAGAATTGATGAGATCTTTTGAAGGTTGTGAATGATTGAAGGCTAGAGTGGATATTGTTGGCATGACTAGGCATCAATTCATGTTTAGATGTGTGTTAAGTAAGATGAATCTAGATGCTAAGATTGATCTTTAAGTGTTGAAAATGAAAGGGTTGAAGAAGGAGGGTGTAGGAGAGGAAGTTACTGCAGAAAAACTGCAGTTTGGCATCGTCAGAACACTTCGAACGCCTACATTAGGCGCTTTATGTTACATTAGGCGCCTAATGTAGCGTTCAATGTGTCCTAAAGCTTTCCCGTACAAAAAAACTGCAATTTAGAACTGTCAGAACACTTTGAACGCCTACATTAGGCGCTCTATGTCACATTAGGCGCCTAATGTAGCGTTCAATGTGTCCTGAAGCTTTCCCGTACAGAAAAACTGCAATTTAGAACCGTCAGAACACTTCGAACACCTACATTAGGCGCTTTATGTCACATTAGGCGCCTAATGTAGCGTTCAATGTGTCCTGAATCATCCCCGAACACTTCGAACGCCTAGTATAGGCGCTTTAAGTCACTATAGGCGCTTCATGTAGCGTTCCAACTGTACTGGAAGTCTTTTTGACCCTTTAGGCGCCCTATGTATGTGTAGTAACTTTTAACACTTCTTTTGAACATAAAATGCAAAGATATTTGAGGTATAATTGAGGTGTAGATGGTAAGTTTGATCAAGTAAGAGCAAGATTGAAACCTGAGTGAAAAGGTAAGACGAATGGACTTGGAAAGATACGAACATGGGATGCTTGAGGTGCAAGACCGTATACTTGATATGTAAGATGTATGTGTGTGTATGTTACATGTTTGATACGAAGTTACATGTGCATCCAACATCATGACATGGGCACTTGCATTTGATTTGAGATTTGCTTTGCAAAAGAACATGTGATTACAAGAAAGGTTTAAAGTTTTCGAAAGACAAAATGGCTGCTGGTTGATCGCAGGGTATAAAAGTCACGCCTGCGAAAGCAGGGTATAAAAGCGTGATCTGTGAATCAACAGCAGAGTATAAAGTATTTTATGGGACCGTGGACCTATCAGAACGGAAAATAAAGTTATTTTATGGGGCCGTGGACCTATCAGCACGGAAAATAAAGTTATTTTATGGGGCCGTGGACCTTTCAGCACGGATATATGATATATGTAATGGGGCCGTGGACCTTTCAGCACGGATATATGATATATGTAATGGGGCCGTGGACCTTTCAGCACGGGGTATAAAGTTATATGTTATGGGGCCGTGGACCTTTCAGCACGGGGTATAAAGTTATGTTTGCTGTGGACTGATCACCCACAGGGTATAAAGTTCTGCTACGCGAAGAATATGATATGTAAAGTGATGAAATGTTTTGTGAAATGACATGCATGACATGTTTATGAAAGAAGACATATGCATGGGTGTTGTGTGTGATTTTAAAGAAGTACATGCATCATGATACACGAAGCATAAGGCTTGACATGCAAGAAACGTGACTAGTCTATGACTTGCTTAGGTGATACGTTGTTTTAATACATGTTGGTTCTCGTATCTGTGTACATATATGTGCTTTATCTGTTTTTGAGAAATTCTTATTAAGATGCTATTTGTTAACCCGAGCACCTTATTTTTGGGCAATGTTTTATACACTAGTGACTCATCGTGTGTGATTCCGTAAGGTGTATAGACGGGTTACTTGCTGGCGATAATTTCGCTAAGAACAGTTACTCTATTCCTTTTTCAGGTGAGCCTGAATATGAGTTGATATTCATTGAGCACGATGGAGAGTGGGCTCAATGGGATGACGGACATGGGAATAGATAGATGCTGGACTACTTTCTTTAAGTTTGGAAACTAGTTGTTAATATGTTGATCTAAAACTTATGTTGGATAGATGAACAAACACCTTTTATTTCCGCTGCAGTTTCTTGTTGTATTATTGACGATGGGAGTTTAAATTTTATGACGTTTCCGCTGGTTTTTACCTTACATTATGAAGGATGTACGCTTGATCTGCTTGACGCTTCGTAGTTCTCATAGTAGGCTACGGCAGGTGCACTGGTTCCGATGACGGTATCGGGCCGGGGCGCTACACTCTTTCCATGGAATGTGGGGATGTTCACCTTTTTTTTATGAATTCATCTTCTTGTGGGTTATTCTTTTGATTCCCATGGTTTCGGAACTGGTTGTACTCTTTCTCAATGTTATAGTCATCAAACATTTGGTTTGATTCTTCTTCTCTTTCATCTAAAGTCCTCATAGGTATGAAATCCTATTCAACCCTCTTCCTCTTCCTCTGCCTCTTCCTCTTTCCGGAGCAAAAGACCCGTGGCTTTCAAGCCTATGTTCCGGTACATGTGATATTTGTCCTTCATGTAAAGGGTTTTCTAGATGAGATTGTGACTGTTTTTCCAGGCCCTCTACGCGGCTACTCTTTAATTTCATTTCCCAAAACATTTTTTCCATTGGTTGTGCTAAATCGTCCACTTTTTTGGCAATCTTTCTCCTTCTTTGTTAAGGCCCATGGTACTCTCAGGTGTCTTATCTATGGTACAATTACCTGAAATTGAACAGGAAAAACAAAGAAAAAGGAAAACTAATATAAAGACAAAAGAAACTTGATTATGTTAATGGAAAAATAAAAAAGTAAGTGTTTGTTCCTCTCTCTCTCCTTCTTTTTTGTAGTTTACACAATCTTGAAAACTCTGAGGCTAGAACAATTCAAAGAAAAATTTCCAAGTGATTATCAATTCCGATAACTTCAATCACATAAAGTAAACTTTCTTCACAAGCCTTCCACAAATTTACTCACAATTCCAATGTTATAAACAACAAGCTTGGACTGTACTAAGATTCAAAGAGAATCGAAACCAAATTTGATGTAATATCTTGAGCAAAACAAATGATAAGGGGTTGTCTTAGGCAATCACTAACTTAATCTTAGGCTTTATGCAAGATAGATGCAAGTATGAATGAACTAGGAGCACTCAAATGTTCAAAAGTGAAAAGAAAGGGGTACTTCAGGTTTATGAAGGAAACAAGACTAGTTCTTTTGCTCTTTGCACTTTCAACTGTTTTGTGCAAACTTTTCTTTGAAATAAGCTTCTCCCTTTCTGTTTCTTTTTCCTTGTTCAAAGCTAAACAAGGTGTATATACCTTGGTAAAATTGATTGTTAAGGCCTTGTATGTTTGTTTTGGATGTATATGTTGATGTTTTTGTGTGTAGAAGGCTGTCAAGTTGTTCAAGATGAACAAATTGATTTTCTTTCTTGCCAAGGATGCCAAATCAGATATTGAACACAAGAAAATGCAACTAAATTCACCACACAATACAACTAAACAAACACAAAGTCTAAGACAAGTTAAGATCTTCGATAACAACAAGAAATATGAAAGACCAAGGTAGATATATAAGTAATGGACTGAATATAAGTAATGCAGAGAAGCTTCTAAACGAAGAATGTAAAGTCCATGAAAGCGTCTAAACACAAAAAATTAAATCCGAACAAATGAAATAAGCAAACCATAAATCATCACAAAGAAATAATCTTTAAGTGTTTTATAAGATGTTTGTCCATAGTCCGTTCAAGTTTCATATAGGCCCAGCATTACGGTAATTTTCCAAAGTCTAATCCAGCCTTTCCAATTTCATATAAGTCCAGTGTTACAGTGATTTTCTAGAGTCTAATCCAACCTTATATCACCAAGTGATACGGTAAGCTTTTACATCGATTTGTTTTAGTTTTGTTTTTTCCTTGTTGAACAGGAAGAAACAAAGAAACTTGATAAACAACAGGGAAACACTTTTTTTTGGATAGACAAAAAATGAACTAGAAAAGACAAGGATAAACTGTTTTAGTTTTGGTTTCTTTTTGTTTCTGAATTATACAATTCAAAACAAGAAGAAGACAATAAAACAAATAGAATTCAACCTTCTACGGAGATGGTCGAATGGTAGATATAAGAATGACGAAAGATAAGAAAAACTGACACAAAGTAAATGATAAGTTAGGGTAAAGAAAAACCTTCGCTCGGATACCACTTTGATACATGCAAGAATAGACCTTTATTTAACTCTAAAGTGTCTCCTCCAAATATGGTTTAGGCATAATGAAGATAGCTTCACCTTGCTTCCAAATAAGTTGAAGAAAACCTCTTGAACATAAGTCCTTCAATGAGTTCTACATAACCCAAGCAAGATATCTCCCTCTTAGATGTTTCCCTCCCTGGAATTGGACAACTCTCACAAGGATTTCAAGTCTTGAAAGATTCTAGCCTTGATTCTGAATATGAACCAAGAAAACACACAAGAATTACTCTTGAAGAAGAAGAAATTTTCATTGAAAATGTGAGATTATAAGGCTTCTCTTATGTGCCTTTTATAGGCAAAAATAACACAAGACAACAAACTATCTTACAAATTAAAATGATGATTGAAAAGACTACACACTTCTAAAAACTATTCATGTAGGCTCCATAAAAACTAATGTTGCAAGTCTCGAATGATGATTTTCAAATTAGGTCCCTGGAGTACTATTCATGAAAGACTTTAAGGATTTGTCTTTAACTTGAAATCTTTTCTGATTTGTGACTAATTTTTGGACATCTTCCAATCCGAACTAGGCCTTGCTCTTTCTTAGACAAATGTGGCTCAATGAGTTTAGAAAATAACCATATAAATTTCCTTGTATTTGACCCAACTATTGAGGATATACATCCAAATTACTGAAGGTATATCAAAGAATTCGGTAGAAACATTACTTCCACTTGCATGCTCCTTTGGCTATTAAGAATACCGATTTTGGACAAGTACAAAAAATGAAAGTTGAAGATCTTTGTCTTAGCTTTTTAATGCGTCTTGCAAATCTTTATTTGTCCTTGTGGTTGGAGGAATATGTCTATTCTAACAAAACTAGTCATGCATAAACTCACAATTCGAGATGGGCATAAACTAATACAACATAAATATTTAAAAAGCAAAATAAAGAACACATTCTACCTTAATGATATTTTACAATAGGTCTAAGAAATTCTTATAAATCATTTTATAGGTTCAATAAGGTGAACTAAATGTATAAATTCCGTTGGTTCATCTTGCACATGTTTAAATAGGAAGGCCCCACTTCATGCATTAGTTTCTTAGTTTTACTTCTTGTTAAGGGGCCTTGATCTTGCATTTCTGTAACATTATGTGCATTCTCATTATCTTGACATGGATGAGGGTTATGGACCTCATCACTGTATGTTCCATATCGAGTTACAACATCATTGAAGGCTGCTCGCATATCATTTGCCTGCACCCTGTGTTTTGCTGCATTTTCTTTAATTCTCAATGAGCAGTTGTTGCACCTTGATTG
Organism: Eustoma russellianum; assembly: GCA_036186865.1. Taxonomy (NCBI): domain Eukaryota; kingdom Viridiplantae; phylum Streptophyta; class Magnoliopsida; order Gentianales; family Gentianaceae; genus Eustoma; species Eustoma russellianum. The sequence goes on from AP025059.1 coordinate 20,180,979, forward strand.
GCCATCTCTCTCGTGCTGCCAAATGTGATGGCAACTTGTCGCTTTGAATTAAACATCTTCACCATCTTTTTGAACACTCCTTGTACGCAAGCACTAATCGGTAAATATCTAGCCCTTTGAAAATGTTGTTCCATGACTCAAATACATTTTTTGTCATCACATAATATTTTCTACCTCCGTCGTGAGACAGTGTCCATGTATCAAGTTATATCTGCATAAGATGATCGTATGCAGCTATATTCATCTCCTACATGTAGGACTTCTATATCATCACTAGAAGGGGAGTTGAATAGTGAGTGCGAAAAAATTGTTTTTAAAAAAATTTTAGACCAAATAACTCACTTCTGAAAACAGTTTCTGTTTTAAGATCTTGATTTGAATTAATTAGTTGACCAGGTTATAGACCTCTAAAAATTAAGAAATTTGGTGACAATGTGCTCTCAGATGTTGTTAGTGTGCCCCAAAACAGATTAAAATTCTAAGTGTAACCCCTTGAGAAACCATTTTTCTATAGATTGTGTCAATATGTCAGAAACTGTGCTCCAAAATGAAAAATTTATTCCTATTAATTGGCAACTCTAAATTACCTGAAAATTTTATGTAGACCCTCAAGATGTGTGCTTTAATGGGTTAAAACAGTTTTTCAAAATTTTCTTAGTAAGTATGTCAACCTCGTTGATGTTCTCAACCTTTGCAGATCTAAGAATAGGATTGCACTAGTCTTAGAAGTATGAACGTTTGACTAACTTATACTTATCCAAATGTGATGAAACTTGTCCCAAATGAAATCTAATATGTGTGGCTATGTTTCTGCAAACTTTTGTGATTTTTGGAAAATGTTTACTATTTTTTCTGTGAGTATGAAAACGATGCAGAAAACTAAAAAATTAAAGTAAAAGTGCTGAAAGTAAATAACACCGAGATTTTTATACTAGTTTGGTTAAATCAATCTATTCTAGTCTTCAAGGACACCTTACTCAGTATTCATTAATCAAAATGAGCACCTTGACACAAGGGTGACTAGAGTTAAAAACCAACTCCATACTTTTACAATCAAACGAACAAACACAACAACACGAACACCACCACCGAACAAATGAAGGTTTGATCACACCTTGATCAACCTTGTACAAGAGATGAACGTATGTGGATGGTACGAAAAAAGCCTATATAGTATATGAAATATAATAATGATAGGATTCAGGCTAAGAGCAAGAGAAGAGAGTAAGAGAAGAAGAAAATAGTCTTGCTTGATCTTGTAAGAATATGAACTTTGGCTTCGCCTTACTTGAATCATCTTCCTCCTTTTATAGTTGAATGGCCACCCCCTAGGGTTGTGTTCTTCCTTGAAAATTGTCTTGAATACCCTTAGAAGATTGCTTTGTATAAATGGTGATACATCCTTGCTTATTTGGCAAAATATAATTGGACGAACGACTTATTTTCTCCTAGTTGTCACTTCATGAATGGCCATCTTTAATCCACCTTAGCACTCCATAAATGAGCTAGAAATTCAACTTAAAAATCTGAAACACATGCTCAAATACACGCATGTTAAGTGTCAATTAATCATGATATGATTCTCGAACAATTTTGGAAGAAAATCGGAAGACATTTAAGGTAAAAAATCAGCCACACTAAAACCATGTGTTGAAATTTCAGCGCTGCTTGATTTTGAAATGTTTCCTTGTCTGTCTTGCCCTCTTTAATGTCATCAATCATGTGTCGCTTATCCTCAACCAATTAAAGTACCAAACAAGCTCCACCTAGACTCCAAATAAGTTGAAATAGGCGTGTATACCACCTGCACATGTGCTGAATTCTCTTTTGGTAAACTTTATCAAATAATAATGCATAATCTTCACACACATGGTAAATTGCAATCAACCCCAAATTGATTTTTTTAGAACACTCTAATATATCTTAAAAGTTTAAAAAGTATCTACATACATGTTACATGCTCACCAAAACCATCCCATGTATGTAGATGTATAGAAAACCGGATTTCTGAATTTCGTCGATTACCCAATTTTTCTCCGATTAATCTCAAACTTCTTAGACATGTAATATATATCATGTCACATATAATATACATAAAATAAATTTTATTTTCAGCTCCTATGGCTGAATAAAAAAACGCCATGTACTAAAAAGAATTTGAGTTTGAATTCTCCACAATTCAAGCTAAAATGTGGGTGATTGATGTGCATAAACATGGTATGACTTTGGGGCTGAATTTGACATGTGGAGCAAGAATTTTCTGATTATTTTGAGTGTATATAGACTGGCCATCTTTATATGGTAATTATGTGACATGTCGATGAAGGTTTGGTAGTCACCCGATACGAGGATTTTCGGTTTATGGCCTCGTGACGTGTTGTATAATTTTGATAGCAATATGACTTGTGATGTATGATATGAGACATGTTTATACGCATTAAATATAATGTGTATATGGTGGTGTGGCGTTGACGTACGTTTATGATATGTATGATGTGTCGGTGGAACGTCGGAATATAAGTATATAGTTTGTAATTATAAAAAATATAGATTCTTTTTAGTGAAAGACGGCCGGTAATGTCTGGTTGTTTTGTGACGGAGGAATACTGTGGTTACATTTAATGTAGGAGACTCTCCTATGCAAAAGTAAATGAAATGCATAATATGTACAATAGCATCTGCAAAAAGATAATGATAGAAATTGTGGAATGTAAAAAGAAAATTGTTCTGTTAACATCAAATGCACAACTATCTATAAACTTTAAGAGTCGGTGTTGTTAGGCCACTTATGCACTTGTACGCCTAAATCGCAAATTTTGCTTGTGTTTGGTTGGCGCTTGCTGTGGTATGTGAATGCTAAAATCCAGCACTCCTCAGTGTTGTGTACCTCAAAACAAAATCGATCATAATAAATAGAAGCAGAAAGATGAAGAATAGAATATCGTAGCTTTTTATCATACCCATGTTGCCTGCATTCATTATGAATACAGGCAACTCCAGTGATGGACAGCTGTAATGTAGTCATGAGGATCTGGCGCTCAGGAGATGATGCCTTTGCATGGTCATAAAAAATAGCTTTATTTGCGTTATTGATGGCAACGTAATCAAATGTAGAAGCAAAAGAGGAAAACGTACCGACGTTGCCTATATCAACTAGTGATATAGGCAACAAGAGCGTAAGATTGCCAACCCAATGGGAGACTATTATCAAAGTCACAAGTGTGGGACTGAAGTATCCAATAATATAGCTCCTCGAACCTCGCATGGCAAGCGTGAAAATGAGGAAAATACGATAGCTCCTGATGCCTGCAGCCCATGACGAGAGAGCGATTGCGTTGCTGCATTTGCTTCACGCGGACAATGTTGCAAAGACAAAGCATTAAGACAAAGGAACTCGATAGCTCGACGAAGATCCACCAATAAACTGGCAGTATAAAGTTATGGATGTGACAGAAATGATGATTGCGAGCAACAATCAGTCTCCACGATTAGCCTGTCATAATCTCTCGCATAGTATAAAAGGCTATATATCAACGCCATAAGCTCAGCTCGTAATGGAGTTGCAGACGGTAAAGGAAAAGTAACCCCCGAGATAAATTCTCCCAAATCATTACAAAGTATCGCTCCTGTTCTGGCTCCCAGTCGTCCACTCGTGGCATCAATGTTGAGTTTAAAACGACCTGAAGGCGGTAACTCCCAACGAATGACTCTATGCCATCTATGGAGCATTTTTGGTGAAAATCCCCTGTCTACCAAATAAGGCAACGACCTCAAAAATTTACGCCCTTTAGTTGAAGCACACCAAATAAATATTTGCTCACTAAGCCGCTCAAATAAGTGGTTGTAAGAAAAAGAACTATCACCAAATCTGATAGATGTATATTCCTTCAAAATCACCCAAACTGTGAGAGATGCAACCACTGCCCATAGTTGGCCAACCATTAAAGTGGCAGCAGATGTGCGCCACCAACGAATTAAGTATCCTTGAATTGCATCCTGCTGAGGGAGAGGACCAGAAAATAATATTGAAATTTCTTGCCAAATAGGGAGAATGACTGGACATTGCAGAAAAATATGGTCCCTCCTGTCAGAATGGACCTTGCAAAAAACACACTGAGATGGAAAGATCGCCTGCCATGAGCATATATTATCTACTAAAGGCAACACACGCATCCATAACTTCCATAGAAAAAGTTTAGCCCCAGAGGCAAGGTCGGCCACCAAAAAAATTTTGTACATTCAAAAAAAGTCATATGAGCACATAGTTGGCTATAAGCCGATTGTAAAGAAAACTCACCCGACGAGTCTGCAGTCCAATAAACGCCATCAGGTGTATGAGAAACGTGATGCTCCATGTAAGAGTGAACTCTACAAATGCGCTTCCAAATGGGAGAATCATACAAGGTATCAGACACTACTCCTCTTCTTCCATACCGCTCGCGACTGTATGTTGCCTAGAGGCTCTGCGATGTGTTAAATCGCCACAAAAGACTGTCATAAGCTTGTTGTAACAAATCCAAGTTACGGATTCCCAAACCTCCTAATTCTGTCGGACAGTAGACCCTTTCCCAAGAGCACCAATGATAGCGATCCTTCCAAAGAAAATGAGCCCTCCACCTATTAATTGCCTGCACTACACTCTTTGGAAGTCTTGAGCTTGCAATAATATGCAATGGCATAGATTCAAGGACATGACGAATCAAGACCAGTCGACCCGCAAATGATAAAAGTGTAGAAGCCCAGGAGCTTAATTTTGCATCTACATGAGCTAACAATGACGTACAATAAGCAGCGCGATTAATATCTTTATATAAATATAAACCCAAGTATTTCATTGGCAATTGCGTCAATCTCATTCCTAGCGTCTGAGAAGCTCTTGGCCCTGAAACTCCCGCACTAACAACCACCTGACTTTTATGAAAATTGACGAATTGTCCCAAAGCATGTTGATAGTCATCTAAGAAAGACCCGAATCGTCTTAAATTTGCAAATGAGTCGTTTAAGAATACCACTAGATCGTCAGCAAATCCCAAGTGTGATACTTGGGGTACACGACCAGCATTAGAACCAAGAATTGCTCCTTCCTGCATCCAAAGTTTAAGTCCACGGGAAAAGCCTTCCGCAGCTGGAGTAAATAACAGTGGAGATAGTGGATCTCTCTGCTTAACCCTCTGGAGACTGGAAAGAAACCCGCTGGCTTACCACTAAGAAGCACTGAACACTTCGTTGCAGACAAGTTATTTAGAATGATAGGAACAAATCGCGCATGAAATCCCATAGTCAATAAGACCTGACGAAGATAAGACCAGCTAACCTTGTCAAAAACTTTAGTGATATCAAGCTTAACTATAACATTACCCCCACGTACCAGTCTGTCAAATACATGTACCATCTCTTGCGCCAGTAAGACTTGTTCTTTAATACCAAGGCCTTTCAGAAACCCCTCATGCTCAGGAGAGATTAGTCGTGGTAGAAAATTTGCCATGCGAGTTGCAATTAAGTGAGTGATTACCATTGCCAGAAAATTTGTCAAACAAATGGGCCGATAATCTGAGAATGTTTGTGGGTTCAAAACTTTTGGTATTAAGGTAATAAGTGAAGCCGCAACCTGACGCGGGGGAGGAATGCCCAAGAATACTTCCACCTGCACTGCCTTAAGCACATCCATCTGTATAACTGCCCAAAAGCGACAATAAAATGAGTGTGGAAAACCATCCGGACCTGCAGCACTTGTGGGACTAAGATCCCAAACTGCTGTTTTCACCTCTTGTATCTCTGGTATAGCCATCAATAAATTATTATCCTTAGCAGATAACAAGCTTGGGATATAACGAATAATAGGATGACATGGTGAAGTTTGCTCCTCCGTGAATAACGTCAGAAAGAACCAAACTACCTCCACTTCTATATCCTCTGCAGTTGCACATTCCACGTCATCCGACTTTAGTATTCGTTAGATCGATTGTCTGCGCCTTCTGTCTTACGCAGTATGATGAAAATATTTAGTGTTTGTATCCCCTTCACTTAGCCATTTCACATTAGCTTTTTGCTTCCAATACAGTAACACCCTGGACTAAGCTAAGCATAGAATGGGCATGCTGCGATGATATTCATTCCTTGTGACATCCGAAGGGGACGAATCATAAGCTGATTCACAACGTAACGTATCTTCCTCAGGTACGGCTACCGCATCAAAAAAATTTCAAAAAACCTCCTTATTCAAGCTACGCAAATGTTTCTTAAGTTAGCCATGCTTGAAATAAAAACCCGCATTCCTCCAACTATAGTGAAAGATTTGCAATGATGGGTGACAAAGCTGTCAAAGTCAGATTGCATAGCCCACACATCCAAATTACGAAAAGAAGCTGAAGTGGAAGGAGAATTAGCCACACATTCTAGAAATAGGGGAGCATGATCAGAAGAAGTCCAACTTAGATGTTGATAAGTCACAGAAGTGAAAAGATCAAAAAATTCGAAGAACGTAAAAAACAATCTAAACGACGCCACACTTTATCCAAGCCTTGACCGTCGCTCCATGTAAAAGTTGAGCCTTGAAAATTAATGTGCTGCACTGAACAGGCATCCACATAATCCTTAAAATCTTGTAGGGATTGTAAAGATGGCGATGAACGCCCCTTATGTTCATCCAATGACAAAAAAAGTGTTAAAATCTCCTCCAATAAACCACGGAATGTCTAGGGACCCATGCATGGAGATTAAATCAGTCCACAGTGGTCTGCGCGCAACCACTGTGTGCATGCCGTAGACAAATGTTGTCCAAAATGAATCTCCCAATGCCAAGTAAAACACAGCGAATGATTTTGCACACCAACTCGTTCACCTGCTAATTGAAGAACTGTACTTTTTCACATGATGCAAATATGATCATCACAAGCCAACACAGCATGTGAAAAGCCAAACTTCAGTCGATATGATGTAAATGTAGACAATCTAGACTTTGGTTCAATAATAACCAAAACATGTAAATGATAACGACGCAACAAAGATAATATCCTATCAACCGAGGAACGAAGTCCTCTACCATTCCAAAGCAATATCTTCATTGGTCTTATAGAACTCCAAACGAGTTTGAGAGAGCAGCCCCAGAACGAGTAAGCAGAGGGGATAGTGGGGTCACCATGCGATTTTGACGTCGCAGAAGTCTTGGTGGTACCTGAAAATCAGCCGCCTCACCAGACGGTGGAGGTGTTAACGGAAGTCGTTCTTGTGATGTTAAATCAATAACCATTGATTGCACCAAGTTTTCAATATATTGTTGTAGATTGTCATCTATTGGTTCCTCAATGAAACCCGGCTGAGAACGATCTATCTCAACTTCACTCTCTGAAATAGTATATATTGCAGAATTATAAGGAAAACTGCTAACAAACAATCATCAATACCATTTAAACATGAATGATTTTGAGGGAATGAAACAGATGCAGCAGGATAAAGGTTAGGAGATTGCATTTCCAACGTCGCAGGCTGCACCTCAGTGGTGACATTAGGAAGCTCCTCTATAGCTGGTTGTTTTCTGGGGTCGGCGCTGTAAATTTTCCTTTGGTTTTGTTGTCTTTCCAATCGTTGTCACGGATGGCTAATCCAGCGTTTGTACATTTGGCTTTCCGCAAGATGTCGCCTTGTGTCCCAGTCGAAAACAAGATGTATAGTAGGAAGGCAAATCTTCATAAATGACAGATTGTGTTATTGTCTGCAAAGAAACTTGAATATGTACTCGTGAGGGCAGTTCTTGAGAGATATCCACCTCTACACACAAACCTGCAGTAGAAGGCCGTAAAACTGACGCCGTTGCTGCATCTAATTTCATCGGAGTTCCCAGCATGCGTCCTATATGAAAAAGAGCTTCTTTTTGATGAAAATGCACAGGTAACCCTGGCAATGAGACCAAAAGAGGAACATTGGCACGTCAACCTTTGGCTTGAAATCGGGTGCCCATTTTGTCACCCTCATATATTTTCCTGCGATAGTCCAGCTTTGTCGAGCAAAGCATCAAAGATAATCCGATTTCTGATCAAATTGTATCACTATATGCATGGAGTCGAGAAGGCTAATCTTGACGGAACCTGTAAATCCAATGCGATATATGCTTGCGCGAATTGTTGCCAATGTAGGCCTACCATACCAAAAAGATCCCACTAAAGTATGGCGATATGGCGCCACCAATGCGGCTATTTAATCGTCTGAAAATTCTATCATCGGGGCGCCCTAGAAACGTTGAATCGGTTTCGCAGCGATCGGAATTGTGGATGAAGAAAACAACGATGCACATGATTTACCCCTGATCATTGCTGGTATTGTCGGAGATGGATCAGATGGAAGAGAAGCCATGGGTTGCGGCTGTCCGGCGCAAGCAGGAGAGATGGTGGAGGAGTTTAGCGGCGGCCGGCAGCCACTGATCGCGGGGACTGCAAGGTGTGATCTCCTTCATCCGCCCCGTTCTCATTCAACCGTTACCTTGCAGCATTCCAATTCCACTTATCTCCTTTCTACCCTTTTTTGTTGATTCCTTAACCATGACAACTAGGCCGCCACACCCGAGCCCGATAACCCCGCTGACAGAGAAAGTTCCGGCAGCTCCAAAAACTTATGCTTCATTGTTTGCGTCTTCTTCAACGATCTCGGTGCCAAAATCCATTCAAAATTCAATGGCAGTCCAATGATATCATTTACGGAGGAGGAGATTCAATCTTTGGCTACTCCATATCAGTTTACACCAGTGGGAACTTTTTGGTATGGGCACCCACCGCTGGCAACGATCCGATTAGCAATCGATTGCATTGGCTTTTTCGGAGCCATAAAAGTCAGATTTCTCGATGCAACACATGTTTTAATCCATTTTGATCACGAGCAAGACTATTTCTGGTGTTTCTCACGTCGCAGTTGGTTGATTTCTGACAAACATATAATAATCACCAAGTGGACGCTGGACTATGATCTGACAATCGAATTTCAAATAATTATGATTTGGGTATCTTTTCTTGGTCTTCCAATTCATTTTCATCGAAAAGATGCACTTTTTCATATTGCTCAAATGGTTGGTATGCCTTTGAAGCTAGATGCGGCAACCACAACCGTCAATCGTCCTTCAGTGGCCCGTATATGTATTGAACCGGATGTTTCGAAGGAGCTGCCGTAATGGGTCTATATACAGGCTCCTTCACGAGTCATCATGCAACATGTCGAGTATGAAGATTTACCTTCATACTGCACTGGTTGATACCGGTTAGGGCATATTTTTGCCGACTGTGGCAAATCTATGTTGGAACCCTCTGAGCGCGATCAGTTGCATAAATGTAATACTGTGGAGGATAAAGACAGAAAGCAGGCAGATAAGGGTAAGAGTCAACGTTGGACACCTAAAAAATCTCTACAGATGCATCACCATAAGAGACAGCGACTGATGCAGCCGATCGGCAGCCCTCAGTTGCAATTTAACTCCCTTCCCCGACTTTAGCACAGCCACCATCGCCTGACATGGGTGCAGTAATTGACATTACAAATGTCCAAGAGGTCTCGTGATTAAGGGGAGTAGATGATTATATGTCGGGTGATCTTTCAATGCAAGTAGCCGCATCCTCCCTTTCAGACAGTTAATTGGTTCTCCCGCTGAATGTCAATCATCTGGACGAGCAGGAGCATGACATTTATATCAATATGGCTAATCTCTTTGAAGCCACATATTTAAATACAAGTCGATCAGTGACGACACAGGAAGTTTCTATTGATCCCCAATCTAGTGTGGCCCCTCTATGGCTGCGTCGTAACCAGCATGCAATCCCCACATCGCCGAAAATCACCAGGTTACAGGTTGCTCACCTCTCTAACTCTTTTGATGCCTTATCATAATGAAGATGATTATATAAAATGTTAGAGGTATACGTACCTCAATGATCGATTAATGTCACTTGTTCGTCGTCGTCATCTGCATATATTAGTAGTCATAGAACCAAAAGCTAGACCCTCGTTGTCATTGTCATATCAATTGAAATTCGGTTTCTCAAAAGCATTATCCGCCTATGATGATCATATTTGGTTTTTTGGAAGAACTCCATTTTATCGCTAGAGGAGGAGCGATCCGAGCAGCAAAATCACTCCATCAAACATCATTGGATGGCGTCAGGAGAGCAGTTTTGGCTTACCGCGGTTTGTGGCCTCCATTCCATACCTGCTAGGCGACTGTTATGGGCAGATCTACAGCTCTTTAATACTTTGTTGATTATTCCTTAGTTGGTGGGTGGTGATTTTAACATGTTTCGTTCATTAGAGGAACATCGGGGAAGATCGACTCCCACATTCCTTTCGTTACGAGAATTTGACAACTGTATACATACATGCAGTTTACAAGAAATATCATTTCAAAGATCCTTATATACGTGGTGTGATGGCCGTGGTTTAGGCCGTGTTTGGTAGCAGCTTGACCGGTTCTTGTGCTCTCCATCTTTTATGGATGTATTTCCGATCACACAGGTCCAACATCTTGCAAGGGCCACCTCTGATCAAGCTCCACTATTCTTGACATGCGATTTGAACAGTCTAAGGGGGCCTGCGGCCTTCAGATACCTTGATGTCTGGGCTACACAACCAGATTTTGATGACTTCGTTAAACATCATTTGTGTTCCTTTCCAAGGGTGGGAGGAATTGTGGGGTTTTTTGATAAGCTGCGCCAGTTACAAAAGGAACTAAAACATTGGAATAAGGAGGTTTTTGGCAATATCTTTGATGTAGTTGCCCAGGCTGAAGAGAGGGTCACTACTTGGGAAAGGGCTTTTGATTCCAATCCAACAGATATAGAGTGCGAAAGATATCATTTAAGTGTTGCTCAGCCCCGGCTTGTGCAGAAGAGAGCATTTCTTTATTGGAATCAAAAGGCGAATTCAAATGGCTTAAGGAAGGATATGCAAACACCACATTTTATCATCAAACGGTGAAGGATAAAAGGCAAAGGCAATCTATTCGTAGAATCTTACGTTCGGATGGTACCGAATGTGTACTCAAACAAGACATAGAGGTAGAGGCTGTCGTTATTTTTCAGATCTTTTTGCAGCGTAGCCGGTAGCTGACTATGATGCTATTCTTCAACATATTCTAGAGTTATTGACATCGGATGATAATGTCATGTTGCAGGCCATGCCGACTCTACAGGAGGTCAAAGAGGAAGTGTGGGATCTTAGCTCGTCTAGTGCGGCAGGTCCAGATGGATATCCGGGTTCTTTTTATTGACGATTTTAGCAGGTGATACATCTTGATGTCCTTAAGACGGTGCAAGAATTTTATTTAGGAATGCTGAAACAGGTAGCCTCGACTACTATAATATTAATTCCCAAGGTACTCAATCCTCAGTCTTTTGCGTACTTCAGGCCTATTTGCTTGACGAACTTTACATCTAAAGTAATTACAAGGTTGATCTCTACTCATTTGGGCCGCTTGTTACACAAACTTATCTCGCCGGAGCAAGCAAGATTTATGAAAGGGCAGGGCATTACAGAGCAGATCCTTCTAGCCCAAGAGATGGTACATGTGCTGGACAAACAGACTAGAGGGGGCCACATGATGATCAAATTGGATATGGCTAAAGCATTTGATCATATCAGTTGGCGGTATCTTAATATTCTTCTGCAGAAATTGGGCTTTAACTCCAGACTGGTTCGTATTTTGATTAATAATTTGTGCGCTACTCGATGTTTGATCCTTATCGATGGCAAGCAAGCAGGTTTCTTTACTGTAGGACGGGGTATAAAGCAGGGAGATCCTTTATCCCCCTTACTGTTTATTATTTCATAGGAAGGATTCTCTCGTCGATTTAATGCATTGATGTCAGCAGGCACGATAAAAGGGTTTACTGCAGGTCAAGTGCCATGTGTTTCACATTTGGGCTTTGCGGACGACTTATTGGTATTCTTAAATGGAGCAAGTCCGAATTTAGAAAGATTTCTCTCTTTTTTGACATCTTATCAAAATGCATCTGGGCAGTTTGTTAATTACCATAAAAGCCAAATAGTGGTGGGCACGGATGTCTCCGGCATCAGAGCGTCGTCCGCTTTGGGAATGCGGTTAACATCCCTGCCTATTAAATATCTTGGCTCTTTTCTATATAAAGGCATTAACAGATCCATGTATTGTTTGTCTCTCATTAATCATTTTGATGCAAAGTTAACATCTTGGTCGAATAAGCTGTTGTCGATGGTTGGCCGGGTGGTGCTATTAAAGTATGTTCTAAGTTCGATGCCAACACATGTTATTGCAAGTTCATGCTGGCCAAAAAGCGTTGTTGATATTTTGAGTCGTAAGATGGCGGATTTTCTGTGGAAAGGCAGGTATCATTGGCGGTCATGGCCTTCTGTATGACGTGCAACGGAGGAGGGCGGTCTGGGTATAGTAATCTCTTGTGTATTCAAAAAGCTTATGATTTTCAGCTTTGGTGGAAGTATTTCCACTCTAATACGTTATGGGCTGAGTTTAGCAAACGCAAATATGGCAATCGACATTCACTGTATTCGCATATTTATGATTCCCCAGTTTGGAAACGCCTATATATCATCAATGACTTTATAGAATCAAAGGTGGAGCGAGCACAGACTTTTATGCAGTGGATGTCGGATGCTAGTGGACAATTCTCTATTAAATCATTCTACACCGTAATAATGGCATGGGATACTCTTATGGTCGAGTCCCGCTACGTCTGGTGGCCGAATTCGCATCCCAGAATGAGAATATTTTTATTGAGACTTTGGACTAGATCCTTACTAATGGTGGATAATCTGCAACGCTGGCAGACAGCGTTTCTTTCACAATGTGACTTCTGTCTTCGAAACTCGGATACTCATGATCACATATTTTTACATGCCCGAGGATACGACCAATATGGGCTGAAATTTCCATCATCTGTTTGGGTCCCATGCCCAGCAGTCGCACAATCAAGGCACATCTATGCCGATGGTGGTGATTATCCAATCAAACATCTATGATGGGTCAGCTTAGGGCGACAGTTCCATCGATAGTCACGTGGAGTATCTGGAAGGAATATATGGCGATACGTTTTGGCTCAGAAAATTTCGTTTATACACGGTTTTTTGATAAAGTGTGCATGACAATCTTTACATGGTGTTCAGCAATGAATGGGAAAAAGTTCACACAAAATATATCTCATCTAGTTGCCCTTGCCTTTTCACCACTGTTGAGACCAAAACGTTTGCGATTAGTTCGATGGGAATTACCCCCCTCTGGGAAGCTGAAATTAAATGTAGATGCGGCGGTGGGAAGATGCCAGGCAGAAGGAGGAGCAATCTTGCGTAACGATCAGGGTCAAATGGTTTCGGCCATATGTTTTCCGCTGCCTCTTGTTAGTGCACTACGTGTAGAAGTGTTGACATTGACGTTAGCACTGATTCATTATGCGCGAGAGTATAACAACATTATTGAGAAGGATTGTCAATCCATCCTTTCCATGTTGTCAAATACTCAGCTATTCACGGGTTTATTGGCGGCCAACCTAGAATGCACAATGCAGTTCTTGACATTAAACCAAGCCACTGTTCAGCATTGTCCAATAGAAGCCAATACTGCCTCTCAAGATTAGCATGACATAGCTATAGAGCTGCAGGTCTACGACGTTATAATTCTCTCCACGACCTTTGCTGTGAAGTTCGTGGAGCAATACTGATGGATATACAGGTGCCTACTTTGTGTCATTGATCAAATGTCTCACATAGTGTAGGCGATACAAACTGCTGGTTGCCTGTGTCACCAAATGACAAAGGCAACACTGGTGCGATCTTTTTCTGTCATTGGTATCTTTTCAATTTCATATGTTATGAGCTTCCGATTCTGCTTACATAATTTTCTTTTGCTTGGTTTTGCTCTGTTGTGAGATGCTACGCGTCATATAAGGTATCAATGCAATGCCTTGCTTCTGTACATGGCAGAGACCCAAAAAACTTGGCTGGAGACACATACTTTCATGACAGTTCTTTATCCAAGGGGACGACTAATATTGCGGATGTCGCCTTGCTTCTCATTGAATCAAGGTTGCATGGGTATGTGGTATCTTCGTTTCTTTACTTTGGCATATGTTATTTTCACAATACTTATACCTCAATTTCATCTGACTTGCTGAGGTGCGATGGAGTTCAAAACATGGCAATCTCACAGTCCTGTGCTCTCCCTCGACTGCTTGCTTATTCACGGTTATAGAATGGGAGCATATGAGTACAGAGCGACAACGCCACAAACTTTTCTGACTTCCGTTTCGATCATTCACACTGTAATTGTCCAGCACTTCAATTGTATAAATATGTATGATTTTTCCTTTGCCAAGGTTTTATCCACATGGGTGGTTTTACTTAGCAAGGTTTTAATGCGGCATATCATATATGATTGGAGATTGACACTCATTAACTCACTGTTTCACTTGTTTTTGTATGATGACCTTCTTTTGTAATACGGTATTCCTCCGTCAAAAGTGAGGCTACATAATAAAATATCGTTTTGATTTAATTTTTTTTGATGAAAGACGGGCAGTGTCGTCTAGTATTTTATTAATAGTGAGCCCTCACTTATGGCAGAGGAATACCGTGGTTATATAAGAGCCCTTGGTAACGGGAGACTCTCCCAAATTGAAAATTGAATAGTAAATACATGAGTCTAAAAGTAAATGTACAAGTAAGATGAAAAGCTATAAATTCTATTAAATTGCTAGAGCTTGATGTGGTCTTTATCGTGTTGTCGCCGACAAATGGAGGCCGATGATTGCTCAGTGCAGCAAAGCGAATGAACAGTGATTAAACAGGATAAATTGATAGTAGAAATAATGAAAGTGTGTGAGAGATAAAAACATACCCGCGTCGCCTTGGTCATAAAACCAAGGCAACAATACAATGTAAAGCGCCAACCCAAGTGGGAGACATCCAAGTGTGCGCACCCATATGATAATGGTATCAAAATAAGCAAGCAAAGTAGTTAGTGAATAGAAAATCAAAGAGGATATTGCGAAACTACATAGAAAGATATGTGTACCCATGTTGCCCGTAGTCAAGTAGGCTACGGGCTACAGAGAAGAGGAAATGCCAACCATATTGGAGATTGCATAGTATGATAACAATCATGGAGGCCGCGGTCCATCATTTATAGCAAAATCATACTGTCAAAATGTATAGAGAGTTTGATCTGCAAGGAGGACACTCATGATGTATGCAGGTAAAGAAGCCACCGAGGTATAGGTCGTGAGTGTTGAGTGGCGAGCGCTTGTTGCGCCATAAGATGAGCAGGCATATTTGTTTCTCTCAATGTATGGACAATGGTCAATGTCGATGAAAGGAGCAAAGTATGCAATCTTTCTAAATCTGGTGTAGCGCCCCGTACTCGGCTACCCCTCGTACGGTGCACCCGTCGTACCTTCCCTTTCGGAAAAGTACAAAGCGTCGATACTTAACTTGTAAAACCCATGAATAAACATGGATTACAAAGTCACGATCTTAACAGGTAGATAAAAATACGGCAGAATTTGAACCTTAATCCGAAAGCGTCAAATCGCGAATACATAGCAAAATTATACAAACTGAACCGATAGCAAACTACACCGCGAAATTATACAAACATTATCCGAAGAAAATCCGAAAATAGCTAAATCCCAAAATGTCCCAAATGCTCATCAAAAGCTTCCATCATCATTCTCTTAACGGCAATTTCAATAACCTACGGGTATGGCATCCTTGGCTCATCATCAATCCACTCGACTTCATTACCTGGCTCTGGGGGGAAAAATAAATGGGTGAGCGACAAAGTCGCCAGCAAGTATACAAGAACACCTTACAATAAAGAGAAAACGGCATACAAGAATCAAACCCCAATTCCTTAAGTTAGAACATACCTGCCATTACCTTTCCGAAGCATCATACTTAAAGTCATATCAATACTTAGCTAAGATCTAAGTGTCATCACTTAGTTAGATTCTACATGCCATAGCCAAACCTTACTTCTATGAAAAGGTATCATGCGTAGTGCGTATGAAAATGTGAATGCGATGCAAATGCAACGGAAAACATTCTTTCTTTCATTTAGACATGCTCATAAAGATACTTGAACTTTCTTTCTTTCTTTCAAATCATGCTCATCATAAAACAAGAGAGTGTGTCAGCCTATTATACCGGGCATGACTCGGTTCTTATAACATGATCACCTTCAGGTCTATTATACCGGACCTGGCTCGGTTCTTACACTCTTCAGACCTATTATACCGGGCCTGGATCGGTTCTTAAAATCTTCAGACCTATTATACCGGGCCTGGATCGGTTCTTATAATCGTGATCATCTTCAGACCTATTATACCGGGCCTGGATCGGTTCTTATAATTCTTCAGATCAATTAACCCCAGATCTGTGGCGGGTTAAGCTGGCCAGAAGGGATGGAATTCTTTCAAAACAGAAACTTTATATAAAACTTCAATAAAATCATGAGCATGAAACATATGAGCATGTCAATGCAAGTGCATGGGATGCAACATGGTAAAATGCACTTATAACATCATAAACAACTTTCTTCAGGGGCTGGAAAACGAACCAGCAGCATGTCCTGTATTGTCCGGCCTTAAAATCAACCTTTTTAGCCTATTTTCCAGAAACTAAAAATATGGACATGCACCACATGATCTTAACTACATTCTGTACAAATTTCATGCGATTTCGACAAGCGTAGATACCTCAATAAAAATAATTCCCAACAGGGGTACAACAGAAATTCTGCTGCACTCTCAACTCCATTCCTTACCTTGTCTCCATCCATAAACTCATTATGGGGCTCACTTAGCACCTGGGAATCTTTCCTATTTCCTTTGTGAACAATATTCAAATGCCCATTCACCAAAACAGGTTAAAATAAATACGATACAATTCATACAAGCATAAAGGGTCAATCTGTCCTGTTTTCCAGAATGTGACACCGACTTTCCTTCAATGGTTTACCATCAAGATCAATAGATAAAATCAATTTCTTTACATGTATGTTTAGCTCTATGTCTTAAGTACCTCCTGTAAAAATTTCAGGTCAATCCAAGATGTTTAAGGTACTTAGATAATTTTTCTCCCTAAGGTGCTACGACCAGAAGCTGTTTTGACCCCTTGATACTAAAAATTCATTTCTGGTCAATCCACAAAGGATTTTCCAGAAATTCCAACGCCACAATAAACTAGACATAATAAGCTACGACCATACCAAAAATAAGCTCAAACCAACGCTTAGAAGGTCCTTAACTAAGTCCATCAATTTGGCATAAAATCTGTCCAGAATTCTGTTTTCAGCCAACATGCATAGAAATATCCTTTCCTTCCTAATTTTGTTCATTAGCCTATAATCCAAGTTAATGGCCATTCAATATACATGATAAGGCTTCCCTATACTAATTCAAGTCTCTTTTAGCATGCAAAAGTCGTTCACATGGGCTTCTCATTCTTCCAAACCAAACAGTCCCCTAGTCCAACAAATTCAAAATATAAGAAAAAGGTAACAACTTAGGCATATTTTCACTAAAGTCATATCTTAGGCTTCTAGACATTCAAGTATGCACATAATCACATATATTGTAAGGGGTTAAAGTATACTTGCCTCTTCAAGCTAAAGCTCTTGCCTTTGCTTGGTTATGAAGTGAGATGTGATGAAATCCTTCACCCTCTTCACCTTGAGCACACGGTTTTGAGGGAGTGAAATGAAAAGGTTAGTTCTTTATTCAAATGGAGTAACTAGGTCATCTTTAAAGTTAGAACATCTTACCAAAATAATCTTGAAATGGAGGTTCAAGCACCTCAATGTATCTCCTCCTAAGAAAGTTGATAGCTTTCCCCTATTTCACCATAAAACCCACGGTTTTTAGGCATGGAACAAGAGGGTGCATGTGAGTTTCATTCTTATCAAAATGAGAGTTCTCTTAAGGAGGCTAGGAACAAGACTTACCTAGATGTCTCCTTGGGGTCTTGAAGTGAACTTGAAGCTCTAGCCCTCAAGATGGAATGGCCGAAATCCTTGATGAGGAAAATGGAGATTTTGCTAAGTGTTTTTGCTCTTGCAATAGGAGAGATAGAGGCTTCTAGAATGGTTGAAGTTAAAACATCTTTGGAGGCTTAGGAGGGGACGGTTTTTTTTTGGAGGGATTTGGTGAGATTAGGGCTTTCTTGTGTTTTAATCAAGGTTAAGTTAGTATAACCTTGGTTACTTTATTCAAACTATAGTTACTTTTGTGCTAACCCAAGTTACTTTATTAAATCATGGTTACCTTAACCTTGGTTTAGAGAAAAGTAACCATGGTAGGATTTAAAATCCTCCATGTCTAGACATTAAGGGGGGGGGCGGTTTTGGTTGGGGTCTTTATGACCTCAACCATACTACTCCCTTCTTTAATGAGTTGTCTCAACTTGTTCCTTAAATGCATGTCTATTTTATTTTCTATTTATCTCTTTGTATAATAACTTCTTGTCTAAATGATGTAGTAGACATTAAGTAATTATTTTAACTAATAAAATTGGCTAGAGAATTCTAGAATTTCCCATGTATAGGCCGAAATTTTGGGCCTCTTAGGCATCTTGATATTCCTTGTAATTTTAATCCATATGCCATATTGTTGCCTATATTTTATTGTATTCCAAGATTAGTATATGTATCTATACAATTACGTACACGCCTAGGTGTACCATGTGTTTATACCTTCCCCACATATATCATATATACGCACATACATATATATATTGGTATGGTTTATATCACTCTATATCTCATAGACTATCTCAAGAGTATTTAAGTAAAAAGAGTTATGTGGATTTAAGTAACACGCTCTAAAAGAAATTGTCGCTTTCATTCCATCTCATATTCATAGTTTTTACGTACCTAATTGTTGGGGTACAACATCCTTCCCTCCTTCAATAAAGTTTCGTCCTCGAAACTTATGAATTGTCAAAGAGATATGGGTACTTTCGCTTCATGTCTCCCTCTAACTCCCAAGTGGCCTCATCAACTGAATGGTTCCTCCATTTCACCTTGACCATAGGAATAGACTTTTTCCTCAATGCTTTCACTTCCCTATCAATTATCCTTTCGGGTTCTTCAACATATGATATATCAGCTTCAATCCTCAAAGGTTGCTCATCCATAATATGGCTCGAGTCATGCACATACTTACGCAATTGAGATATATGAAACACATTGTGTAATTGAGACAACGATGGCGGTAGTGCAAGTCTGTAAGCAACTTCTCCAATTCTTTCCAAGATCTCAAATGGTCCAATGAATCTAGGACTAAGTTTCCCTTTAATTCCGAACCGCTTTACTCCTTTCGATGGAGATACCTTCAAGAATACTTTATCTCCTACTTGAAACTCAAGTGGTCGACGCCTCACGTCGGCCCACGCCTTGCTTCTATCCTGAGCAGCCTTCAATCTTTGTCTTGCAATCATAACCTTTTCCTTGGTTTGCTCCACTAAGTCAGGTCCTGTGAAAATTTTATCTCCAATCTCATCCCAATACAATGGCGATCGACATTTTCTTCCATAAAGAGCTTCATAAGGAGCCATTCCAACAGATCTATGGTAGCTGTTATTGTATGAAAACTCTACCAACTTCAAACTCTTATCCCAGCTACCTCCAAAATCCAACACACAAGCACGCAACATGTCTTCCAACGTTTGGATTGTTCTTTCTGATTGACCGTCAGTCTGGGGATGAAAAGCTGAACTCATGCGAACTTCCGTACCCATCGCTTTCTGAAATGCCGTCCAAAACCTTGATGTGAAGCGGGGGTCTCGGTCACAAACTATGCTCATAGGAACTCCATGCAGACATACAATCTGATCAACATACATAGAAGCCAACTTTTCCATGGGTGCTTTAATCGACATTGCCATGAAATGCGCACTCTTCGTCAGACGATCCACAATAACCCAAATAGTGTCATATCCACTTCTTGTCTTAGGTAAATCGGTCACAAAATCCATAGCGATGTGATCCCACTTCCACTCGGGCACCTCAAGTGGTTGTAACAATCCAGCTGGCCTCTGATGTTCTGCTTTGACTTTCTGACATACAAAACATTTCTCAACAAAGTCTGCTATCTGATTCTTCATTCCTGGCCACCAAAACTTTTGCTTCAAGTCATGATACATCTTATTTTCTCCTGGGTGAATAGACAAGCGTGAATTATGGGCTTCCTGAAACACTTCACTCTTTATCGCATCATCATTAGGCACACACAATCGACCTCTAAACCACAAACTGCCGTCACTACGGACTTTAAAATCGTCAGATGGCTTCTCCTTCAGCTTGCTCTTAACTTTCATCAATGCATCATCCTTAACTTGAGTCTCCTTAATCCTATCGATCAAAGAAGGAACCACTACTAATTTTGCAAGCACGTCGGAAATCGAATTTACTTCTTCCAGACCAAACTCTTCCATATCACGCTGTAAAGGTGGTTGACGGGGATGACTCGTCTTACGACTCAAAGCGTCGGCAACTTTATTAGCTTTACCTGGATGGTACTGAATAGAGATGTCATAATCCTTGATCAATTCAAGCCATCGCCTTTGGCGCATATTCAGCTCCTTTTGAGTGAAGAGGTATTTCAAACTCTTATGATCCGTGAAGATCTCACACTTCTCTCCATACAGATAATGACGCCAAATCTTTAGAGCAAATACAACTGCTGCAAGCTCAAGGTCATGTACTGGATAATTCTGCTCAAACGGCTTAAGCTGGCGAGACGCATACGCGATCACACGCCCATTCTGCATAAGAACACAACCCAGTCCATTCTTGGAAGCATCGCTATAGATCACAAACTGTTCTCCTGAAATGGGTTGAGCCAAAACTGGTGCAGACGTCAACCTTGCCTTTAGTTCAGAAAAGCTACTTTCACAATCCTCATTCCATACAAACTTTGTCTTCTTCTGAGTCAATCTAGTGAGTGGCATGGCTATCCTTGAAAATCCTTCAACAAACTTGCGGTAGTAACCGGCCAGTCCAAGAAAACTCCTTACTTCAGTGACATTGGTCGGTCTCGGCCACTCAGTAATTGCCTCAATCTTTCGGGGATCAACCGAAATCCCATTTTCAGTAATAATATGGCCCAGAAATGACACACTATGCAACCAAAACTCACATTTACTGAATTTTGCATAGAGCTGATGCTTTCTTAGAATACCAAGTATTGTCCTCAGATGGGCTGTATGAGTTTCCTCATCAGGCGAATAAATCAGGATATCGTCAATAAAGACTGCCACATACTTATCCAATTGGTCCCGAAACACCCGATTCATAAGATCCATAAATGCTGCAGGGGCGTTGGTCAGTCCAAAAGGCATCACGAGAAATTCATAATGCCCATATCTCGTCCTGAATGCTGTCTTAGGAATATCCTCAGCTCTTATCTTCAATTGAAAATATCCAGATCTTAGGTCCACTTTGCTAAACACCCGAGCTCCCTGCATTAGGATACTTTAGATATTATTCATGATTATTATATTGAAATAAGACTTGGTAATTACTGACCCGAAGCTGGTCGAATAGATCGTCGATCCGAGGCAACGGATACTTATTCTTTACGGTGATCTTGTTGAGTTCTCGATAATCAATACACAGTCGCATACCTCCATCTTTCTTCTTTACAAATAAAACTGGGGCACCCCATGGCGACACACTTGGACGAATCAACTTCTTTTCCAATAACTCGTGCAATTGCTCTTTTAGTTCCTTCAGCTCAGCGGGTGCCATGCGGTAAGGAGCTTTAGAAATGGGCTCAGCTCCGGGGATGAGATTTATCTCAAAGGAAATCTCTCGATCAGGGGGAAGTCCTGGTAGTTCCTCTGGAAAAACATCAAGAAACTCTTGAACTATTGGAACTTGCGAAATGTCCACTGCTGCTTGCTCGACACTAAGAGCATAAACAAGATAGCCTTGACATCCCTTTCGCAACGCTCTACGGGCACGTACTGTATTCACAAAAATATTCTTTGACTTCTTCAACTTGGGACCTCCTTGAAATGATACTTCCTCTTGCTCCGGGGCTCTGAAAGTGACTTTCTTCTGATTGCAGTCAATGTGGGCATGGTTCTTAGACAACCAGTCCATACCAAGAATAATGTCAAAGTCACTCATAGCAATCGGGATCAGGTCAGCCGCGAACCGATGGTCATCGAGCTCGACCGCGCAATTCTTATACAGATAATGAGACGTAAGCACTTGATCACCAGCGGCTTGGATTCGATAGGGTGATTTAAGCCGGATGGGTTTGTGGTCTAATCCCTTTGCAAATTTCTTAGATATAAAGGAGTGGCTGGCGCCACTATCAAACAACACATTTGCGGGCATACAACATACAAGAGTAGCGCCTGAATCATATAGAGTTTTAACTACGCAGCAATATAATATTTATCAACTTAGTATTGCATAATTTTAAATCATACCAGCCACGACGTCTCCAGCTTCCTCAACTGCAGCATCAGTCATCACATGCACACGCGCATTCGGGCGCTGACGTTGGTTCCTCTGCTGCTGACCACCACGCTCACGACAATCTCTCAGAATATGCCCAGTCTTTCCACATCCAACACAAGCAGCTCCCTTATCAGGACAATCCCTAATCATATGACCAGTCTTGCCGCAACCAAAGCACTTACCAGCTTGTACATAGCACTCGCCCAAATGATTCTTCCGACAATGGGGACACATGGGAATGGCCTGCTGCTGCTGTCCTTGATTTCCTTGATTATTTTTCTGATTATTCTGATTCTGCCCACGGCGCTGTCCACGATTCTGATTTCCTCTTTGGTTCTGATTCTGCTGTCTACCTTGCCTCCCATGAAAATTCTGTCTAGTCATTTTCCTTGCTCCTTTATCACTAGAAGTGTCCCTTCCTCTTTTCTGGCCCATCGTCGTATCACGACGAATGATATCCTTCTCGATCCGATAACATGCATCAACAAGTGCTTCAAAATCAGCAGAGATAACATTTACCAACCAAGTGCGAATCCTTGGGTTCAGCCCACTCTCAAACTTCACCATCTTAGATTCCTCATCATTCATCGTAGCCGGAGAAAATCTACCCAAAGCCAGAAACTTGCTCACATATTCAGACACAGTCATACCAGGTTCTTGCTTCAACATTTCAAAATCATGCCTCTTTTGCATCTTCACTGACGGAGGAAAATAAAACTTGTTGAACTCTTGGATGAATCTCTCCCATGGAATAGGTCGGGGCAAAGGTTGCAGCTTAGCCTTCCACCACTGGTTCGCCTCACCAAGGAGGAAAGGCCTCACAACTTGGGTTTTCATATTGTCAGGGGCTCCATTCAGTTCAAAACAGTTCTCTACTTCATCTAGCCATTTTTCAGCCATATCGGGGTCAGACTTGCCTTCAAAAGGCGGCACATTCGCTCGCTTGAGCTTCTCAAAGTAGTACTGCGCATCTCTTATCGGTTCATATGGAGGAGGAGGGGCAACTTGCTGTATCATTCCCTGGCCAATCTGAGTTACGGTCTGACAGAATGCTTGGAAATCCGGAATAAGAAGTGGCACTTGCGGAAGAGGGTTTCCTTGAGCTGGTGGGGGATTTTCATTCTGCGGTGGAGGAGGAGGCGGTGGATTCTGATTCTGAGGAGGAGGTGGAGGGATTTGATCTTGAGGTTGTGGAGGGTTTGGTTCGGGTGCATGGGCAGCATCTCTGCGAGGTCTACCACGAGTCCGAACCATCTGTATATGGAGCAGAAAGATATATTTAGGTATTTATGGATCGAGATGACTGACTAAATTTAGACATGCTTGGAAAAGGAATTTAAAGCAGGAAAAAGAGTCAATACGCGACATATCGGCTAACAGGTTGACCAAGGGACCCTATTCCCAATCTAAGTTGTCTAAGCTAAGGCTATCTTTCTTCTAAGATCATGACTTAAGTCTAAGATCAATTCTTAGTTTTCTAAGATCATGACTTAGCTTCTACGTTCTGCCCGAATCTAGAGCCTCGGCTCTGATACCACCTGTAGCGCCCCGTACTCGGCTACCCCTCGTACGGTGCACCCACCGTACCTTCCCTTTCGGAAAAGTACAAAGCGTCGATACTTAACTTGTAAAACCCATGAATAAACATGGATTACAAAGTCACGATCTTAACAGGTAGATAAAAATACGGCAGAATTTGAACCTTAATCCGAAAGCGTCAAATCGCGAATACATAGCAAAATTATACAAACTGAACCGATAGCAAACTACACCGCGAAATTATACAAACATTATCCGAAGAAAATCCGAAAATAGCTAAATCCCAAAATGTCCCAAATGCTCATCAAAAGCTTCCATCATCATTCTCTTAACGGCAATTTCAATAACCTACGGGTATGGCATCCTTGGCTCATCATCAATCCACTCGACTTCATTACCTGGCTCTGGGGGGAAAAATAAATGGGTGAGCGACAAAGTCGCCAGCAAGTATACAAGAACACCTTACAATAAAGAGAAAACGGCATACAAGAATCAAACCCCAATTCCTTAAGTTAGAACATACCTGCCATTACCTTTCCGAAGCATCATACTTAAAGTCATATCAATACTTAGCTAAGATCTAAGTGTCATCACTTAGTTAGATTCTACATGCCATAGCCAAACCTTACTTCTATGAAAAGGTATCATGCGTAGTGCGTATGAAAATGTGAATGCGATGCAAATGCAACGGAAAACATTCTTTCTTTCATTTAGACATGCTCATAAAGATACTTGAACTTTCTTTCTTTCTTTCAAATCATGCTCATCATAAAACAAGAGAGTGTGTCAGCCTATTATACCGGGCATGACTCGGTTCTTATAACATGATCACCTTCAGGTCTATTATACCGGACCTGGCTCGGTTCTTACACTCTTCAGACCTATTATACCGGGCCTGGATCGGTTCTTAAAATCTTCAGACCTATTATACCGGGCCTGGATCGGTTCTTATAATCGTGATCATCTTCAGACCTATTATACCGGGCCTGGATCGGTTCTTATAATTCTTCAGATCAATTAACCCCGGATCTGTGGCGGGTTAAGCTGGCCAGAAGGGATGGAATTCTTTCAAAACAGAAACTTTATATAAAACTTCAATAAAATCATGAGCATGAAACATATGAGCATGTCAATGCAAGTGCATGGGATGCAACATGGTAAAATGCACTTATAACATCATAAACAACTTTCTTCAGGGGCTGGAAAACGAACCAGCAGCATGTCCTGTATTGTCCGGCCTTAAAATCAACCTTTTTAGCCTATTTTCCAGAAACTAAAAATATGGACATGCACCACATGATCTTAACTACATTCTGTACAAATTTCATGCGATTTCGACAAGCGTAGATACCTCAATAAAAATAATTCCCAACAGGGGTACAACAGAAATTCTGCTGCACTCTCAACTCCATTCCTTACCTTGTCTCCATCCATAAACTCATTATGGGGCTCACTTAGCACCTGGGAATCTTTCCTATTTCCTTTGTGAACAATATTCAAATGCCCATTAACCAAAACAGGTTAAAATAAATACGATACAATTCATACAAGCACAAAGGGTCAATCTGTCCTGTTTTCCAGAATGTGACACCAACTTTCCTTCAATGGTTTACCATCAAGATCAATAGATAAAATCAATTTCTTTACATGTATGTTTAGCTCTATGTCTTAAGTACCTCCTGTAAAAATTTCAGGTCAATCCAAGATGTTTAAGGTACTTAGATAATTTTTCTCCCTAAGGTGCTACGACCAGAAGCTGTTTTGACCCCTTGATACTAAAAATTCATTTCTGGTCAATCCACAAAGGATTTTCCAGAAATTCCAACGCCACAATAAACTAGACATAATAAGCTACGACCATACCAAAAATAAGCTCAAACCAACGCTTAGAAGGTCCTTAACTAAGTCCATCAATTTGGCATAAAATCTGTCCAGAATTCTGTTTTCAGCCAACATGCATAGAAATATCCTTTCCTTCCTAATTTTGTTCTTTAGCCTATAATCCAAGTTAATGGCCATTCAATATACATGATAAGGCTTCCCTATACTAATTCAAGTCTCTTTTAGCATGCAAAAGTCGTTCACATGGGCTTCTCATTCTTCCAAACCAAACAGTCCCCTAGTCCAACAAATTCAAAATATAAGAAAAAGGTAACAACTTAGGCATATTTTCACTAAAGTCATATCTTAGGCTTCTAGACATTCAAGTATGCACATAATCACATATATTGTAAGGGGTTAAAGTATACTTGCCTCTTCAAGCTAAAGCTCTTGCCTTTGCTTGGTTATGAAGTGAGATGTGATGAAATCCTTCACCCTCTTCACCTTGAGCACACGGTTTTGAGGGAGTGAAATGAAAAGGTTAGTTCTTTATTCAAATGGAGTAACTAGGTCATCTTTAAAGTTAGAACATCTTACCAAAATAATCTTGAAATGGAGGTTCAAGCACCTCAATGTATCTCCTCCTAAGAAAGTTGATAGCTTTCCCCTATTTCACCATAAAACCCACGGTTTTTAGGCATGGAACAAGAGGGTGCATGTGAGTTTCATTCTTATCAAAATGAGAGTTCTCTTAAGGAGGCTAGGAACAAGACTTACCTAGATGTCTCCTTGGGGTCTTGAAGTGAACTTGAAGCTCTAGCCCTCAAGATGGAATGGCCGAAATCCTTGATGAGGAAAATGGAGATTTTGCTAAGTGTTTTTGCTCTTGCAATAGGAGAGATAGAGGCTTCTAGAATGGTTGAAGTTAAAACATCTTTGGAGGCTTAGGAGGGGACGGTTTTTTTTTTGGAGGGATTTGGTGAGATTAGGGCTTTCTTGTGTTTTAATCAAGGTTAAGTTAGTATAACCTTGGTTACTTTATTCAAACTATAGTTACTTTTGTGCTAACCCAAGTTACTTTATTAAATCATGGTTACCTTAACCTTGGTTTAGAGAAAAGTAACCATGGTAGGATTTAAAATCCTCCATGTCTAGACATTAAGGGGGGGCGGTTTTGGTTGGGGTCTTTATGACCTCAACCATACTACTCCCTTCTTTAATGAGTTGTCTCAACTTGTTCCTTAAATGCATGTCTATTTTATTTTCTATTTATCTCTTTGTATAATAACTTCTTGTCTAAATGATGTAGTAGACATTAAGTAATTATTTTAACTAATAAAATTGGCTAGAGAATTCTAGAATTTCCCATGTATAGGCCGAAATTTTGGGCCTCTTAGGCATCTTGATATTCCTTGTAATTTTAATCCATATGCCATATTGTTGCCTATATTTTATTGTATTCCAAGATTAGTATATGTATCTATACAATTACGTACACGCCTAGGTGTACCATGTGTTTATACCTTCCCCACATATATCATATATACGCACATACATATATATATTGGTATGGTTTATATCACTCTATATCTCATAGACTATCTCAAGAGTATTTAAGTAAAAAGAGTTATGTGGATTTAAGTAACACGCTCTAAAAGAAATTGTCGCTTTCATTCCATCTCATATTCATAGTTTTTACGTACCTAATTGTTGGGGTACAACATCTGGGGCCAATGAAAGAGTCGAATGTGTCATCAGTCGAAGTAACTCAGCACAATTCACCTCCACTATAAAATCTCCGTAACGTGGAAGATAATACAAAATTGCAAGGAGAGCAGCCTAAGCTCTACATGCAAGGGCATATCCACTCGCAGTGGATAGGATATCCCATGGAGAAAAGCTCTTGTAGAATCACGGAGCAGCACTCCACCACTAGCATGTGACCGGCCAACTGCAGCATCGGTCGGCCACACAGTGGAGTTATCCAACATAGGACACGTGGGCGAGAAAGGCGTAATGGCAGTGAGAGTTTGGAAGTGACCAAGTGAGGTACCATAGAAGCAATGCGGGTTCCAGACATGCTGTAAGCCCAAGTGTATAAATCTTGACGAATGAGTTGCATTAGCAGGCGTGGAGACCAAGCTTGATCGTCAAATACAATAGAGGCCTACTGTTTCCAAATATTCCAGAGTATTACCCCAGGGAAGATGAGTTGCATAGCACCCAAAAAAGTATTAGGGGCTTAGCACCAGATATAGAGAAGATACGAACGCTATGAACCGGATGTGAATGGTTGAATATCCAATAAAGAACCGAAATAAGACCATATAGTGCTGATCTTAGGACAAGAAAAAAAGAGGTGAAAGTTCATTGCTTGTGGAGTATGGCAAAATGGACAAATCGATGCCATAACTGCCCAAAAGTGTAACATATTCTCTGGTAGAGGGAGCGCTCTATTACAAAACCGCCATAAGAATAACTGAACAGCAAGACATTGTGAGGGATACCAGATGTAGTCATAGGAAAGAAGCGTCGGATGTGATGGCTGCAGCAAATTATAGATCTCGCATAGAGTAAATGCCTCGGATGGTGTGGGCCATATCGGACTAGAGGCAATGGTAGTGAGATCCAAGCACAAACGGTGTATAGCACAGATGCGCTTCCAACCAGGAGAATCATATAATCTTGGTGTGAATTCAGACCGAGAACTATATATATATATTTTTTGGAAGGATATATATATATATATATATATATATATATATATATATATATATATATATATCTGTGTGTGTGTGGCATGTGTGTATGTGAGAAGAGAGCACTTTCCATTTTAAGTTTATTGCCAAATAGCTCTCTCCAAATATGTCATCATTTAATGAACTAGTTAGTTCATCTTCTTAAGTACTTCACTTAATGAACTAGTTTAGTTCATTAATCATGGCACCTAATAATAGTATAACGACAACAAATGTTTGTCATATGATGCAAGCTTTAACGCTTCATGCATGTTAGTAAGACAACATTATATATAAACAAGTAAAGCATTTTTGTCACGTGCATATATCAAGTAACATTTATTTCATGCATTTCGTAAACACGTAACATTTAAATCATGCATTTTTAAATCATTCAAAACCCGATTTCTCAACACTACAGTTTTGGCATACGTTCGTGAAACCTGTGCACCTTATGTTTTGTGTTAGCTCCCCACATAATTTTTTCAAAGCCTTACAAGGAAATTTCTCTTTGATATTCGAACTTTGGACAACTTAAACAACTTATTATGAAGAAAATACGTACAATATGCGTAAATTATTTGTAAGAATATTTACCTAAAAATTAGCTTTGATATGAAGAACACAATATATATAGTAGGCATAAGGTGTTGCCAAGTAGGATCTTGGCTTATTGCAGCATGAACTCCCGTAGATCGATCTGAAATCAAACATAGGCATTGCATGTTGCCAAGTATATATTCTTAGATATTCCAAAACAACCACCCCCAATTATATTCACTCTACTCGTCAAAAACAACAAAAGCTAATGGGAATATATGAGCAGCAGCATCAACGGCAACTACAACTAAAAGTTCTTCCTAGTCTTGATATACAAGTGCATATCGCCTACAAATCTTATCGGACGGTGGTGTCTGAAACACAAAATTAAAGGCTTAGATTCCAAAAATTCTTAACCAAATACCTTCATTCCATATTGCTTAACTCTTAATCATGCCTTCATCGGACTATGGTACTTTCATTTGATGCCTCAATTACAACCATGTAGCAAGGAAAGTCATGGAAATATTGAAGCAATCACCTACATCATTTTCATTACAGACTTTTTTTCCCAACCACGCCTTTTTGCAATTGGTGCCCACATTCAGGCTCTCTTTATGGATTCAGCACATCTTGAATTTGAAAGTCTATGTTTTGGCTAATGTGTTCTCTAATCATCCTTCCAACCATTCTTAAATTGACATTTTTGTGATCCAATGTGATGTTAACATTGTGCAACTATGACACTCACAAAAAAATTTTATACCCTAATATTGATGTGTTTGCCTCAGGCTTGCTCTAAGATGCCACTGACAACCTTGGGTCTTCCAACGTGCCTACTGAAAGTACCAATATTCTTTCATGTTTGCCAGAACCTTGAAATACATGTTATGTTTAATAGACTATAATTGCATATCATGTTGCACATCTTCTTTGGTTTTGAACAACACCGTTTCTTCTATGTGATTAAGTTTATTCTTTCTCAAAAGATGATGTCCTAGCTTGTTGCAATCATGAATGAGCATGTCTTCTAGGCATCCGTAGTCTTCCAAAAGTGAAACATTTTGTCGTAGTGAGTATCCCTCATTGAGGCACCATTTCTTTGTCCTCCATATCCACTATGTCCTCTAAATGATCATCATCTTCTTCAAATTCTTCTTCTTCTTCATCGACGTCGCCATCGTTGTTTTATCCCCCTTTTTTATATGTTTGATCTTCTACATTTTGCATGTGATAAGAAGCTTCCAACATAACATTCGTAGCTCCTACAACAAGATCTATGTCCATAGTAGCACCGACTTTGCGGCAGGTGGTAGAACACCACTCACAGTCACGTATGTCTTAACAACTGTAAGAGTTGGACAACAAATTGGCACTTCTCGAATAATTTTCAAGCCTTCCGGGTCCAAAATCTTAGCCATGTTGTAACCATAGCCAGCCATATCGGACTCGAATGGGGTAGCGTTATACCAGCTTGATTTCATCAACATTTACATCTAGCTTCAGTCATGAATAGACTCGCCCTTTGAAATCTCTATATATGCTATCGCTTAACACCGTCGTCATTTTCGTAGCTCCGCCACTATATAATATTCCACTGTGTGCAGGCACAACTTCACCTTCGTAATACAAATTGATTTGAATTTTTGCAACCATTATCGATGCATGAATACTTCAAACAGATTTTTGAGTTCGTTTCTTCATTCCACTATCATCATGATTCAATAAAATTTCATAAATGTAAATATCTGGAGTCCAATGTAGGATCTGCAAGGCACCACTAGAAGGGGGGTTTGAATAGTTGGTGCAGAAAATGTGGTTCTTAAAATTGTTTTAAACCAAGAACCCAACTTCTGAAAATAGTTTCTGCATTCAAAACTTGTTTTGAAACGTTTTGAAAACTAGGTTACAGGTCTTCAAAAATTCTGAAATTCGGAGAGATCTTAGTCTCAGATGTTTTGAGTATCTCCTAAAAATTTCAGATTAAAATTCAACCATTAACCCCTTTAAAAATTGTTGGTGGTCAGATTGCACAAATATGCCAGAAACGGTAGTTTAATTTGAAAAATTATTTCTAATTAAACCGTGACTGCAAATGCTCTGAAAATTTAATGACTAACCCCTTATTAGGTTTATTTGATTGGGTTGAAACAGTTTTGAAAAATTCTTTTGGAAAGTTAGTCAAATACGTTCAAAGTCTCAACCTTTGAACTTCTCAATCTTTTGGGAAGTTAGTCAAATACGTTCAAGCCTGAAAATCAGACTCCACTAGTCTCAGAACTTTTGATGTTTGAATGACTTATACTTGTTCAAAAGGGTAGAAACTTGCGCCAAAAGAACACTAAGACGTGTGTCTATGTTTCATGAAATTTTTGTGATTTTTGAAATTCGTTTACTATTTTTAAGAACGTGATAAAAATGATGCATTGTGCTGGAAACTGAAAGTAAGT
The DNA here is from genome assembly GCA_036186865.1 of Eustoma russellianum. Taxonomy (NCBI): domain Eukaryota; kingdom Viridiplantae; phylum Streptophyta; class Magnoliopsida; order Gentianales; family Gentianaceae; genus Eustoma; species Eustoma russellianum. The sequence continues at coordinate 20,212,556 of AP025059.1, forward strand.
GCTGAAAGTAAAGAACACAAGGAATTTTATATTGGTTCGGTTAAATCAACCTACTTCAGTCTTCAAGGACACCTTCCTCGGTCATCACTAATCACAAAACACAAATAACACCTTACCACACAGGGTTGATGGAGTTACACACCAACACCAACCCTTTACAAACCTTGTAAGTGATTACAACGATCATCAACACCACCACCTAGCGAATGTAAGATTGATCACACCTTGATCAATCTTTTACAACAATATAGAGAGTATGTGGTGGTATATATGAAGCCTATTCAAATTTATGAATATGAATACAATAGGATTTTAGAGAGAAGAAAGAAAGAAAGTGTAGAAGGAGAAGGATGATAACGTTTTTTATCTAGAGAATTGTAAGCCTTATCTTGTATTTTTTGTTTGCTCTCTTCTTTCCTTTTTATCCATAATGGCCACCCCCTTGATACCTCTTTCTTCTCTTGGACATTATCTTCTAAGTCCTTGGAAGAGTATATTGCATGATTGTGACATTTCCGTACTTACTTGGCAACTCCTCATTGGATGATCATCAAGCCCTTGCTTACTTGGCACTCATTTATTGGATGGAAGTTGTCATCATTTGATGACTGGATAAATCTTAAAATAACCTTTAAGAACATGTTCCAATTAGCCATAAATGTGTTGCCATAAGTCACATAATAATTATACATAACTAGCAAGACAATTCATCACCAATTTTCCTTCCAAGAATTCAGCCAACTCACCTAGACACATGCTGAAATTTTCAGCATGTGCTCTATCAAGACTTATTCAAATTGTTGCCATGTTTGCATTAGATTAATTCCTTGAAAATAAAGAAGAAATCAATCATCATTTATTACATAACATTTCAACTAATTTTGGAATAAAATTAGTAAACATCATGACCATAAAATCGGCCATATTCAATCCAACACATGCTGAATTTTTCAACATGTGTGATATTCCAAGATACCATCACATTATTTCCATAATATTTTTAAACATTGCCATATTATCTTTCAATCAATCCATATAATTCAAAGTAGTAAATATGGCCCCATTTAGTAGAAATTTTGGCCAGCCATAAACTATACATGCTGAATTTTCAGCATGTGTCATAAATGTGACAAAGTTTGAAATGTTACCTTGTATAGCTCCTTTCTTTATGTCACCAACATTGTATGCTTCATTCTTGGCCAATGAAGATGCCAACAAAGCTCCACATATGCTCCAAAAAGGCTGAGCTAGGTGTGTATGAGCTTGTAAATGTGCTGAATTATTTTTGCAAACTTTGTAAAATAGTGCACATATAACTATACACATATGGTATATTCCAATCAGCCCTTAATTGATTTTTCTAGAAAACTTTAGAATGTATAGATTATGTAAAACGTGTCTAGATACATGTTATATGTCATGCCAAGAACGTTCCATGTGTCGTGTTCGTAGAAAACTGGATTTTCGATGTTTGTCGATTACCTGATTTTTCTCCGATTAAATTCCAAATTTTGCACATGTTATATATATTATGTTCAAAATAATATACATAAATTAAACCTTAATATTCAGCCCTTATGGCTTATTTAAAGTGGCGCCTAACATGTGACAAATATTGAATTTGGAATCACCACAATTTGGCCTTAATTTGGGGTGATTTGTGTGTGTCAACATGGAATGATTTTATGGCTGTATATTGCATGTAAGCCACGAAATTTGTGGCCATTTTTGAAATGTAGGGGCTGGCCATCCATATATGGCAAGTACGTGACACGTTGGCGAACTTTCGGTATTTACCCGATACGACAATTTTTGGTTTTGAACCTTGTAACGTGTCGTAATAAATTTATCATCACCATGACTTATATCATATGATATAAGACCTGAATATACTCATAAATATGAGGTAAATATAGTGGTGTGACGTTAACGTATGTTCGTAAAATATATAGCGTATCGGTAGTACGTTGGAATATATGTGTATGTGTCTTTTTATAAAAAATCTGAATATATATATACATATATATATATATATATTAAATGGCGTGTGATATGAGGGAGAAGAAGACTTTCCATTCTTCAATTTGTTGCCTTTGTGACTTTTCTAAATATAGCTTTCTTTAATGAACTACTTAGTTCATTTAACTAAGTATTTCACTTAATGAACTAGTTTAGTTCATTAATGGTGGTACCTGAAAATGGTTCAAACACAACAAATGTTCGCAATTTGATGTAAGCTTTAAAGCTTCATGGTTCGTTAGTACGACCACATTATATATGAACTATATAAGGCAAGTTTCATTCAAAAACGTGTCATGTCATAAAACGTGTCATGCATTTCTTTAATACACGTTATTTGAATCATGCATTTTGTAATCACTCAAACCCCTTTTTCTCTGCAATCTTCCTCTTTTGATGATTTACAAAATAACCTATGTTCATGATTTAAATTTTATCACTCCCCCTCCAATCATGCACAAATTCAAATTTTGAATTTCAAATTTCAAATTTTCTCCTCCTTGATTTGTGCAATCAATCTCTCTCCCCCCCTTAAATCATGCATTCTCTCCCCCTTTATTTTGGAAAGTCAATCAAAAAGGCATGTAAATATGGAAAGACAATCAAATCAAATCACCAGAAATCATGCCTAATTTAGATCGAAGATTTTCATACGTGGCCTGATTTAGTGCCTTAGTGAAAATATCTGCAACTTTTGCCTCTATGCGTACGTGATCTTTGATAACATCACCATTGTTGACGTGATCACGAAGGAAGTGATAGCGGACTTCTATATGGTTTTCCTTAGAATGTAGAACGGGGTTCTTAGATAAGTTGATGGCGCTCATACTATCACAATATATAAGGATCCGATTTACTGTAATCTCAAAGTCAGAAAGTTGTTGTTTTAGCCATAATAATTGTGTGCAGCAAAGGCTAAGTGCCTTGTATTTAGCTTCAGTAGTGGATAAAGCTATGCTTGCTTGCTTTTTAGAAAACCATGAAATAAGTGAATTTCCTATAAATTGACAAGTGTCACTCGTGCTTTTCCTATCTATATTACATCCACCATAATCTGCATCAGTATAGGCATGCAAGTTAAATACATGATCTTTATCATACCAAATGCCTAAGGTGGGTGTGTGCTTAATATATCAAAATATTCTTTTCACGGCATTGTAGTGAGACACTTTTGGTTGACTTTAAAAACATGCACACATACATACACTGAACATGATATCAGGTCTATTAGCGGTAAGATAGAGCAAAGAGCCAATCATAGACCTATATAAAGCATTATCAAAGTCCTTTCCATGTTCATCTTTGTCTAGCTTAGTGGCGATACTCATAGGGGCGGGGGACGGTTTTAAATTCTCAAAGTTGAACTTTTTAATCATATTATTTATATATTTAACTTGGCTTATGTGTATACCTTTACCCGTTTGTTTAATCTGCAAACCAAGAAAGTAGTTCAATTCGCCAACCATAGACATTTAAAATTCGGATTTCATGCAAGTTTCAAAATCTTCAACAAGTTTATGAGAAGTGGATCCAAAAATGATGTCATCAACATAAATTTGAATAATGAGTAACTCGGATTTATCTTGTTTTAAAAATAAAGTATTATCTATAGTGTCTCTTTTAAAACCATTTTCTAAGAGAAAAGTAGCAAAACGATCACACCATGCTCTAGGTGCTTGCTTTAGACCGTATAGTGCCTTCTTTAGTTTTACACATGATCGGGATGTTTCAAATCTTCAAAACCGGGTGGTTGTTTCACGTTTACCTCTTCTTGTATAAATCCATTTAAAAATGCACTTTTCACGTCCATTTGATAAAGTTTAAAACCTTTCATGCAAGCAATAGCAAGTAAAAGTCATATGGCTTCTAAACGTGCTACAGGTGCAAATGTTTCATCATAATCAATTCCTTCTTCTTGATTATATCCTTGTGCTACAAGTCTAGCTTTGTTTCTAACAACTTTTCCTTCTTCATTCATTTTATTTCTAAACACCCACTTTGTGTCTATTATAGTATTATCTTTTGGTCGTGGCACTAAATCTCATACGTTATTTCTAACAAATTGATTAAGTTCATCATGCATAGCATCAATCCAAGAAGAATCACTCAAATCATCATGCACATTTTTAGGTTCAATTTCGGATATCATGGCATGAAATTGATTTATTTCATCCGGATTTATTCTTCTACGTGGTCGCACACCGTGAGTGATATCGCCTATAATGAGATCGTGTGGGTGATCTCTATGCCATCTTGGTTGATTATTTTCTACATTCTCATGCAATTCTAAGTGATCATGCATTTCTAGTGTATCATGCGTGCCATCATCATCATTCAACACGGGTTTTAATTCAAAATCAACGTCATATTCTTTATCTTTATCAATCTCACCAAATTCATTAAACTTCACATGAATGGATTCTCGAATTTGTCTAGCGAGGGGATCATAACATCTATATGCTTTTGAATTCACAGAATACCCAACAAAGATACATTCAATTGATTTAGATTCAAACTTATCTAAATTATCTTTCGTATTTAAAACAAAGTATTTGCACCCAAACACACGAAAGTAATCAACTTTAGGCATGCGATCATTTAATATCTCATAAGGCGTCTTATTTATTTTCTTTCTAATAGACAAACGATTAACTATGTAGCATGCACAATTTACGGTTTCTGCCCACAAAAATCTAGGCAATTTATTCTCACACAACATGGTTCTAGCAATTTCATGTAATGTGCTATTCTTTCTTTCTACTACTCCATTTAGTTGAGGAGTTCTAGGTGGCAAAAATTCGTGTTTAATTCTTTTTTCTTCGCAAAATGCAATCATGTCCTTGCTTTTAAATTCACCGCCTCTATCGCTTTTTATCCTTTTCACATTAAAAACATATTGATTTTCAAGTTGTTTTATTAGTTTCGCAATCTTAATGGCATTATCATCTTTATGTGCAAGAAACAAACTCCAAGTATAACGAGAAAAATCATAAACAATCACACAAGCATAATGATGTCCATAGAGACTCGTAGTGCGACTAGGACCAAATAAATCAATGTGTAATAATTCTAAAACTCTAGTCGTGCTTATTTCATTTTTAGGTTTAAGTGACTCGCGTGTTTGTTTGTCTTTTACGCAAGATTCACACAACTGAAAGTTGTCTAAATCAAGTGTAGGAAATCCTTGTATTAGGTTCTTTCGTTGGAGTTTTTCAAGTGTAGATATGCCAATGTATCCTAAACGTCTATGCCACGAATTCACGTTAGGTTCATTTGACATGAAACACTTAACCTTAGCGTCTAACATGTCATCCATAGAAAGTGTAAAGATGTTTCTTTCCGGTTTTCCTTTTAAAACTGTTTCTCTATTTTTATTTATTATATTGCAATATGGATGAGTAAAACATACACCAAAACCATTGTCAATAAATTGTGAGATGCTAAGAAGATTATAGGATAAGTTGCTTACTAAAAAGACGTTGGAAATTTGAAGGGTGCTTGGGCTTCCGATTGTACCTTTTCCGATTATCCTTCCTTCATTGTTGTCTCCAAAGGTCACGGATCTGCCTTTTGTGACCTTCAACTTTGTGAACAAGCTCGAGTCGCCTGTCATGTGCCTCGAGCAACCACTGTCAAGGAACCATTTGATAGATGTATCTTTTGATGTGTGGGTTTCCTGCAATGTACAAAAATGATTTAGGTACCCTTTTAATTTTGGGTCCTTACGAGTTAGTTATTCAACTCTTAGTAAAAGTACCTTTCGGTCCCATACATGGGTGATCCTTCTTGGTCTAGAAAATGGTAAGAATGTAGATGAAGGAGCAATGTAGTAGACATGTGGTGAGTGGACTTTAGGCCTTTGCCCAAGAACTCCTTTATTCGCATTATATGGAGTACATTTTTTATATGTCCTCGTGTTGGTGTGCATAGTGCGTGATCTAGATGGATGAAATGAATGTCATGTGTGCATCACTTGTTTCTTTTCATATCTATATGGCACATAATTATATTTCGCATGATATGAAGAAGTATAACGAGATGAGGGGAGAAGGGGTCTTTGCGTCATCTTAGATGCCACATTTGCTTTAAGTGTGTCTACTTTCTTAACAAGACAAATTCGGCTGGTTTAATTGATACATCATTTGTCTCAATGTATCCTAATCCGGTTTTATCACTAACATGTTTTTGTGATAGAATAATGCGATCTAGCATGTTAGATCCTGTGTCAAATTGTTTCATCATCTTCTCTAAACCCGTATTCCTTGATTTCAAATTTGAAATCTCGGATTTCATTTCATTATTATGAGTGGTCAATGATGAGATCTCTGTCTTTAATGCATTAATGATGCATGACGACTCTTCTTTTGAATCGTTTAATTGAGCAACAAGATTCGTGTTAGAAGATTCTAACAACTTCTTGTCTTCAATTAATCGCTTCTTTTCTTTTGCGAGAGTCTTAGTAAATTTATGCAATTCTAAATACTGACTGAAAAGATCATCATAACAAGGCTCAGAGTTAGAATAGGAGTCAGAAGATAACTCGTTTGATGCTTTGGATACAAAGCATACTTGTGCAGTCTCCTCTTCTGTATCAGTCTCAGAATCAGATGTGTCACTCCAAGTGGAGGCCTTGAGAGCTCTTTTCCTTTGCTTAGGTTATGAGACGAGTCTATTTTTGGTCCGATTCTTGTCAAGGTGTTTGTTTGTTTGCTTGTCCTTATTAGGGCAGTCATATGATACATGTCCAAGTTTACCGCATTCGTAACATTTAACATCCTTGTCATTTGTCTTATTCTTATTTCTTTTAGTGGAATTAGCCTTAGGTTTGTTCTTAAATGACTTCCTCATGAATTTTCTCAAGCCTTTAGCCAATAGAATTAAGTCATCGTTGTCTGATTCAGAATCACTATCATCTACGTGATCGGAAGAAGTAGAGACGTATTCATTTGATTTAAAAGCAATGGTCTTACCTTGTTCTGATGATGATTCCAATTTCCTTATAGTGAGTTTGTTCTCATATACCTTAAGTGATCCAATTAGTTCCTCCATTTTAGTTGATTTAGTTTCTTTGCTCTCCTCTATAGCCGTCTACTTTAGGATCCCATTTGGATGGTAGGCTTCGTAAGACCTTTTGGACCTTTTCCTGCATAGAGAAGGCTTTGCTAAGAGACTCAAGAGAATTATAAATGTTAGTCAAGCATAGATCCATATCAACGATAGATTCATTTGGCAATAATTTAAATGACTCGAGCGTGAACATAAGCATTTGGTTTGGACTCTTTTACTTGACTAGTGCCTTCGTGTTTCATTTCAAGAATTCTCCAAATTTCTTGAGTACTAGAACAATTTGACACATAGCTAGATTCACTTTTACCTAGCCCATTTAGAAGTAATTGCATGGCCCTAGCATTCATGCTCAATCTCTTCTTATCATCACTAGTATACTCTTGTTTAGGCTTAACAACCTCTAGTGTGACTCCATCTACAGTGGATAACTTTGACGGAACAAATGGACCATCTTCTATAATGGACCATTGATCAATATCAATAGCCATAAGAAAAGTTTCATTCTTAACTTCCATTGAATGAAAGACTCGCCATTCAAGAGAGGAGGCCTTTGACTGGACATACTTTCTTGCTCGTTTTTGAAGTTTATGGTTGTCATCTCACTTAGATTGTTGGATCCTTTTGTTGTGAGTGTTCCTGCGCTCTAATACCACTTGTAGGATTTGCAAGGCACCACTAGAAGCGGGGTTGAATAGTGGGTGCAGAAAATTTGGTTTTTAAAATTGTTTTAAACCAAGAACCCAACTTCTGAAAACAGTTTTTGTTTTCAAGACCTGTTTTGAAACGTTTTGAAAACTAGGTTACAGGTCTTCAAAAATTCTAAAATTTAAAGAGATCTTAGTCTCAGATGTTTTGAGTATCTCCTAAAAATTTAAGATTAAAATTCAACCTTTAATCCCTTTAAAAATTGTTGGTGGTCAGATTGCACAAATCTGCCAGAAACGGTAGTCTAATTTAAAAAATTAATTCCAATTAAACCGTGACTCCAAATCTCTGAAAATTTAATGACGAAACCCTTATTAGGTGTATTTAATTGGATTGAAACAGTTCTGAAAAATTCTTTTGGGAAGTTAGTCAAATACGTCCAAAGTCTCAACCTTTGCAAGCATGAAAATCAGACTCCACTAGTCTCAGTACTTTTGACGTTTGAATGACTTATACTTGTCCAAAAGGGTTGAAATTTACGCCAAAAGAACATTAAGACGTGTGGCTATGTTTCATGAAAGTTTTGTGATTTTTGAAATTCGTTTACTATTTTTAAGAACGTGATAAAAATGATGCACTGTGCTGGAAACTGAAAGTAAGTGCTGAAAGTAAAGAACACAAGGAATTTTATACTGTTTCGGTTAAATCAACCTACTCCAGTCTTCGAGGACACCTTCCTCGGTTATCACTAATCACTAAACACAAATAACACCTTACCACACAGGGTTGATGGAGTTACACACCAACACCAACCCTTTACAAACCTTGTAAGTGATTACAATGATCACGAACACCATCACCTAGCGAATGCAAGATTGATCACACCTTGATCAATCTTTTACAACAATATAGAGAGTATGTGGTGGTATATATGACGCCTATTCAAATGTATGAATATGAATACAATAGGCTTTTAGAGAGAAGAAAGAAAGAAAGTGTAGAAGGACAAGGATGATAACATTTTTGATCTAGAGAATTGTAAGCCTTATCTTGTATTTTTGTTTGCTCTCTTCTTTCCTTTTTATCCACAATGGCCACCCTTTGCTACCTCTTTCTTCTCTTGAAAATTATCTTCTATGTCCTTGGAAGAGTATATTGCATCATTGTGACATTTCCTTGCTTACTTGGCAACTCCTCATTGGATGATCATTAAGCCCTTGCTTACTTGACACTCATTTATTGGATGGAATTTGTCATCATTTGATGACTAGATAAATCTGAAAATAACCTTTAAGAACATGTGCCAATTAGACATAAAAGTATTGCCATAAGTCATATAATAATTCTACAGAATTAGCAAGACAATTCGTCATCAATTTCCTTCCAAGAATTCGGCCAACTCACCTAGACACATGCTGAAATTCAGCATGTGCTCTATCGAGACTTATTCAAATTGTTGTCATGTTTGCATTAGATTAATTCCTTGAAAATAAAGAAGAAATCAATCATCATTTAGTACATAACATTTCTACTGATTTTGGAATAAAATTAGTAAACATCATGACCATAAAATCGGCCATATTCAATCCAACACATGCTGAATTTTTCAGCATGTGTGATATTCCAAGATACCATCACATTATTTGCATAATATTTTTTTTAAACATTGCCATATTATCTTTCAATCAATCCATATAATTCAAAGTAGTAAATATGGAACCATTTAGTAGAAATTTTGGCCAGCCATAAACTACACATGTTGAATTTTCAGCATGTGTCATAAATGTGACAAGGTTTGAAATGTTACCTTGTATAGCTCCTTTCTTTATGTCACCAACATTGTATGCTTTATTCTTGGCCAATCAAGATGCCAACAAAGCTCCACATCTGCTCCAACAAGGCTGAGCTAGGCGTGTATGAGCTTGTACATGTGCTGAATTATTTTTGCAAACTTTGTAAATAGTGCTATTATATTATATATTCCAATCATTCCTTAATTGAATTTTCTAAAACACTTTAGAATGTGTAGAGTATGTAAAAAGTGTCTAGATACATGTTATATGCCATGCCAAAAACGTTCCATGTGTCGTGTTCGTAGAAAACCGAATTTTTGACGTTTGTGATTACCCGATTTTTCTCCGATTAAATTCAAATTTTTTACACATGTTATATATATTATGTTACACACAATATACATAAATTAAACTTTAATATTCAGCACTTGTGGCTGATTTAAAGTGGCGCCTAACACGTGACAAAAATTGAATTTGGAATCTCCACAATTTGGCCTTAATTTGCGGTGATTTGCGTGTGCCAACATGGAATGATTTTATGGCTGTATATAGCATGTGAGACACGAAATTTGTGCCCATTTTTGAAGTGCAGGGGCTGGCCATCTATATATGGCAAGTACGTGACACGTTGGCGAAGTTTCGTTATTCACCCGATACGACAATTTTGGTTTAGAACCTTGTAACGTGTTGTAATAAATTTGTCATCACCATGACTTATATCATATGATATAAGACCTGAATATACTCATAAATATGAGGTAAATATAGTGGTGTGACGTTAACGTACGTTCGTAAAATATATAATGTATCGGTAGTACGTTGGAATATATGTGTATGTGCCTTTTTATAAAAAATCTGAATATCTATATATATATATATGTGTGTGTGTGTGTGTATTAAATGGCGTGTGATATGAGGGAGAAGGAGACTTTCCATTCTTCAATTTGTTGCCTTTGTGACTTTTCCAAATATAGCTTTCTTTAATGAACTACTTAGTTCATTTAAGTACTTCACTTAATGAACTAGTTTAGTTCATTTATGGTGGCACCTGAAAATAGTTCTAATACAACAAATGTTCGCCATTTGATGTAAGCTTTAAAGCTTCATGGCTCGTTAGTGCGACAACATTATATATGAATTATATAAGGCAAGTTTCATGCAAAAACGTGTCAAGTCATAAAACGTTTCATGCATTCCTTTAATGCACGTTATTTAAATCATGCATTTTGTAATCACTCAAACCTCTTTTTCTCTACATCCAGGGCCTTGGATGAGCCTGGGAGGGGCGTCCAAGCCCTTGGATGGGCCGGATAGTGTCGTCTTGTCCCTTGGGTGTGTCTGCCAATGCTGTCCGGGACTGGGTGATTTTGCATCCTATAAAAACCCTTTTTGGCCAAACAGTCTATTTCCTCAGACACACTTGTTAGTGCCATCCAAGGATGGCTTCCTAGATGACACTAGCAAGTGTATCGAGAGACACCTAAGACAGAATTACCAAGTGTGTCCGAGTTGTTTCAGGAATTTTTTGAAAACGTATAATATTTCAAAATTTTCATATTAAAACTACAATATTTTATGAATTTTCTCCAAGACCTTGTGATGAAAAACTTGAGGTTACTAGAAAAAGGGGAAAACTGCAACTTAAAACCCTTTGACTTACTCCAACAGAAACAATGACCACTTATGCATAAACATCTACTTTATATGCTTCAAAAATATTATCCTCAAAATACTCTTTTGTGCTTGTGATAATATTGTTTCCTTGGAACAAGTTGGTTTGGAATAATGCACTTATTCTCGAACACTATTTTGTGCTTTGGCTGGCCGCTTTTGGCAAACTGTTAACCAAGGATATGTTTAGACACCAACACTTGCTCGTTCTGTTCAGCAAGCATAGGGACGTGTCAACACCTACCATTATGCTAGTTAAATGGAAAAACTTTGCACTTGTATTATTGACTATATTATAATTTAGGTGACCATTTAGACCAATAAAAATTCAGAGACTGTCGTAGATGACTATTGCATAAGCTTTTTAGTTTATAAATAAGCTCTTGTACCTATTTAACTAATACTTTATCCATGCGTAGTATGGGGCATGTATTAGTTTTGTACTATAACAGAAGGATTGTAATTAGACCTTATTACTTTGCTGATTTTGTATAATAAACGCATGAATTATGAGGAGCTTATGTAACTATATTTTGCAAATTTACGTCATCTTACAGGAATACTAACAACACATGCTCATAGAATTTTCTTTTCTTTTTCTGAAGAAGAATATTCATTGAATTAGGACATCGGCCCATATATGTCATATGTCATTAATTATTGAAATTTGTCCCAAATCAACCCTTTTTGGGCCTTCAACTTTTAAAAAGGGATTGACTAAGTATTACTCAAAATTTATAAAATTTACTTTATTTGACCATCCTTTTTGCTTGCAATCCGAATTCGTTCTCATATTTGTAATCCGCCTTGTTTGATCTTCCGTTAGAAAAGGTTTGAAGGTTCGGAGATACTACTTCGTTTCGTGTTTGTCCTGCGTTTGAATGTTGCAAGAGAAGAGTGGTTATGTTGATCACTCGTTTTCTAATTTTTAGTAGACTATTAATTAATTAGCCACATAGTTTAATTAGTCCTCTCAATTAAAATTCATTTTCGAGGCTCTTACTATGTATATACGTATGTATCTATTTGTGTTTATAGACGCATGTGTATAGATAATGTGTGTGTCTCAAATAATACATATGTATTATATTATTCTTAGCATTTACATTAGGAAACATAGCATCACACTGCAATTATTTCAGTATTCAAAATCATATATATATTTTGTTGTTAGAAGTTCAATTCTTAAAGAATTAAGATAGCTAATAACTTGCGTCTTCATATTTAAAGTTTTAGACTTCGGACCTCTTTCAGCAAACGGCGCCTTTTTACTACTCATAAACAGCACCTTGGTCTCCTATTTTAAAATTCCGAACAATACATTATCTCCGTGTCAAAATTGTTAGAAATTTAGGCTTAGGCGACATGTAAAATAATAAATTAACAATGAAACTAATAACACAAAGTATAAGTTTAAGAAATATGGAAGAGAACATTAAAGAAGTAATCTCAAATGTTCTTAATTTTTTTTTTGGTGGAAGTGCAAGAAAGTATGAGAAAATTACGAAAGTGATAATCATACACAAAGAATATGTTACAACGAAGAGAGAAATAGAGGAGATGTACCAAATGTTGTTGTCCTTAAAACAAAATTGCTTCAACAATTAAGCAATATGGAATACACGACAAACGTCTCTCATGATATTAGAGCTTTTTCTTTCTAATTGTTGTACAAGAAGAAGATTGAACTTTTTTATTTGAAGTGCTTAATACCAAAAGAAGAGGACGAAAGAAAAGATACAAATTATGCAGTTTTTCATGAGAGTCCCTTCAAAAAAGTGTTCCAATGTATTTTAAAGAACATTGAAGAAAGAAGTTAATTGATACCTCTATGCAAAATTTAATTTTCAAAAGTCTTATCATTTCATCACAAGGCAGCAAAAAAATTTAGTGTTTGCACCGATCAAATGTTCCATAACTTTTACCAAACCCTAGATTGATATTGTTGAATGTTGCAACTCAGAACTCTTCCCCAAACTTTGTCAGACTCATATTTTGATCAAACTCTGTCACCGAACTTGAAATTCTTCATCGAACGTTTGGTGACTTCATAATTCAAAGTATGGTGACAGACCGAATCCTGAATTCATAGTATCGTCAAAATTGATTCAAACCAAGTTCTATTTCATTCTTCAATCAAATTTCTTACAATTTTTAATATAAATTTGGAGTACTTATTTAAAGCACTTTTATTATTTTTTTCCAACAAAAATATAAGTCTATTTTTGGCTTTTAATTTACGCTATCTTATTTTGAAAAGCCAATATGAATTTATATTTTGAAATGAAGGGAGTATCTTTCTCTAATTTCAGATTAGCAAGATTGTATTTGTTATTTCGACGGTTATATCTTATGCTAAAATTGCCTACAAACTATTGACACTTGGACAAGGAAATTATAGTTTATTCCTTGTTTTCTTTTGCTTTTAACAGTTGTTCCTACGCAAATTTGAAAATATTGAACAAATCTTCATTAACTAATTCGTCTACCTTGAAGACTTCATCTCGAAATTGTATACTGCATTTTGTCACATCAATTATATATGTTCTGTCTTGTCCTAGAACAAGGTTCTATCTCTGACTCTATTTTCATCACCCGTATTTATATTGTAAACTTGATCAGTAAAATATCTGAATTGTATATTTATAAGTTTGGCTTTTAGGATCTTAAGTACTTTGACAAAGTCGTTCATAAGGTATAATATCCTTTAATCATTACATTTCCTATCCTTGAAAGAATCTTACTAAAGGGTAAGATTGAAGACTTTTGATATCTTAACATCTTACTTAAAGTTCTTCAACATCTCAAAGAAGAATCAAGTGATACTTGCCTTCTTTGTTTAAGGTTGAGTCTTTGGTGATAAATCTTCTTAAGAGCCTTGAGAGTCACTCTATTCTTCCTAGGGTGACACACGGTTATCACATGAGAGGTGATGATAAAATTCTTTAAAGAGAGAGAGAAGTAAGAGCTTAAGAAATGTGTGAGGGCCTTACCTTGATGAAGCTTCTTAATGTCTTACACCTTCTAGAGTTCTTTCACCCTTTGAGCTTGACAATACTCCTATGGTGATGGAGGGTCACGGGTTTGGGAGTGGTGGGATTAATATATTTTAGACTTAATACAAAACCATAGAAAATAGAAGGTTTAATCCTAAGAGCTACACACTTACCTTAATAGTTTGAGTGCCTATTATGGGTGAATTTCGAAATTAATCAGACACCTCTTACAATAATAATAATGTGGACCTCTGTTTATCTTTTTGCGTGAAATGAGATGCTTGCCTAATATGCTGGTCTGGGTCGTTTTCACAATCAATCACGTGAACTCAAAATTATTAAAAAGGAAAATATATACACGTGTTAATAGTTTTGCCGCAGTCCCTCTTATTGTTTACGATTTTTTTTTCTATTTTTGTCGTTGAGGTAATCATCAAGGCTTTTATTTATTCTTAGCGGAGGTGAATTGTTGAAATGTTTATTCATAAAATGTAGGCATACTTCGTACAATTATAAGTTCCTTTAAAAAAAAAATAGAAGGCAGACTTATGTGCTAAAACCTTGTTTGATCTGGTGATTCGATTGTTTATATATTTTCTATATTACATATAATAATGCATGGATCAAATCTTTGCGAAGCTGAGTGGAGCACAATACAACAAAGGTTCACTAGGAGAGAATAGAATCAAGGAATAGCTAAAAGTCAGAGAGAGAAAAGGGCATGTGCTTCTCCTTGAATGAGCCCGCCCTTCCCAAAAACTTGAAAGGATGGTGTTGGGCCCCTCAGCTCTACAGCCATGGAAGACTTGATGGAGTCCTCTTCCTGCCAAGTCCTTTACCCAGGGCAAAGATGAGACCGTTGAACGAACCGAACAGTTCGCGAATGGTTCGAGTTTTGTTCGAGTTCTGTTCGTGTTCGTTTCGTATTCATTCAATAATTATTTGTTAACTAGCCGAATTTGAATAGGTATTCGGTTTGTTTATTAAACAAGCCGAACTGTTCACGAAATGTTCTGCTTGTTTAAACAATTATAAGGTTATCGAGCCAAACTCGAACAAATTTTAAAGTTCGTTTAGCTAAACAAACCGAGCCAAACAATTCGTTTAGTTAAACGAATTCGAATTCAAAAACCTAGTATTCGGTTTGGATCGGTTCATTAACACCCCCAGGGTAAAGACCGTCTTGACTTAATGTGTCCTATCAACCCGCCAACTATCAGCTTAGTAGATCCTTCAAGGTAGACTTTGATTGGTGCGCTAGGCGCCCACTCGTCTCTTGGTTGCCAACCTTGTCAAATGATGTGACAGGCATATAGACGGCTGACATGCCAAGGCCCCTGCCATGCCCTTTTCCGGCTAGACAATGGTTGGCGTGCCACGTGCTTGCCTCCCAGGTGGCATGCCACCAATGCCATTTGGCACAATGGCCAGATGAGGAGACGTGCCTACCAAGTCCCATCACCCAACAGTCTTGGCACCCCCCTCGAACATAGCAACTTGCCCACCCCAGAAGTTGGTCTTTTACCTCAATGAGCTACAACTAATGTTGTAGTAGGTAAACCATTGAACTCTTGTTTGCAAACAATAGGAAGCTAGAACTCTGTATAAAACTAAAGAAAAAATAAGTAAAGCAAGTTGAGAAGGTGTTTGTCAATGTGGATACATTGAAACATGATGACGAATGGAAAAGGTGCCTAGTAGGGTGCTTTGTTGGGAAATTCCCTGGGAGGCAATCAGTCTATAACCTTGCAAAATCATGGAAGCCTACACACCTTATAGACTACATGACTCTGGATGGATCATCTTCAAGTTTCACACAATACAAGAACTACAAGCAGTTTTTTATCTGGCCCCTTACTTCGTGTATGGAAAATCCCCAATTTTAAAAAAGATGCTAAGATTCTTCAAATTTGGTGCCGAGGATATGGAAAATATACCGGTGTGGGTGAAGTTTTCATAGTTACCCATAAGTCTATGAGAGGAACAAGTGTTGTCTGATTTGTGCTTGTAAATAGACAACTCCTTGTTGGCTGACCAGCTTATTGCTGCCGAAATACGTGGAATTTTGATAAAGCATTGATAAAGATTGACTTAAGCAAAAGGCTCACAACTGAGATTGAATTTGAGCTCTCTAATAGGGCAAACTTTATCAAGAGAGATTACACCCATAATGTTCAAAATGTAAACAATTAGAGCACAATAGTGGTGCTCGTAAAATGGACGAAGAAATGCAATTTTAGGGAAATGAACAGGATAGGGAAGCTAAATTTGAAAAGGGAGAAAGGTGATAATCATCCCACTGAGACCTCCAAACAAAAGGAACACCAAGAGGAAAAGGTAGGTGTTGGGTGTATCAATTGTCCCGTGGCGCATAGGCCAGGTGGGCCAAGTCACAGTCGAATGCCGTGGGCGCTTGTGTGTGCTGAATGTACTATAAGGCTAGGGTATGCGCATCTCCCATCACCAATTGGTTTTGGGAGAGTTGGTAGCGTCTGAGGTCCTACAAGTGGTATCAGAGTCAAGGTCACGGGTTCGATTCCCAGCGGGAGCAATTGCTGAAGGGGACATTGTTGGGTGCATCAATTGTCCCGTGGCGCATAGGCCAGGTGGGCCACGTCACAGTCGAATGCCGTGGGCGCTTGTGTGTGATGAATGCATTATAAGGCTAGGGTATGCGCATCTCCCATCACCAATTGTTAAGTTGTAAAACGTTTTGATGATGAAAATATGTTTTGAATGAGTCAAGTTTGTGTTTGATATTTGATGCAAGATGGGCAAATCACACTATGTCCAAAGATGGTTGAGATTGGAACTCACTGGTTGACATCGATCTCTCAAGCTGGAGACATCGATCGGTCGATGTCACTTCTGCCTCTGACATCGATCGATCGATGTCAATCATAGAGCATCGAACTCTCAGCCAAAGGACATCGATCGATCGATGTTGATCAGAGAACATCGATCTCTCCCTCTCAACCACTTCGATCGATCGATGTTGAACAGAGCACATCGATCTGCAAACCAGGTGTCATCGATCGATCGATGTCACTTCAGCCTCTGACATCGATCGATCGATGTCAGGCAGTGTCAAAAACTGTAATCTTCTGAGGACATCGATCTCTCCCTTCCAGGGACTTCGATCGATGTCCTCCAGAATTCAAATTTTCTGAACGTTAGAACAAAATCCAAGGCAGATTTTTGAGGTTTTCTCTTTCCAATCTTCTTCAAACTTCTTGTAGACTTTAACCCAACCTATTACATGCTTCCTTGACTATTGTATACATGTCTAAGATTCTCTAGAGTGGCTATCCAAGATCAAATCACTCTATAGGGTGGCTAGAGACTATTTGGGCATTATCTTGACATGTTTGAAGATGAAGACTTGGTGGAGAGCCTCAAAAACGTGGTGAACTTCATCTATAAATAGAGGAGGCTTGGATGAAGCAATTACACACTTTCAACATCATCTAGCTTCATTTTCTATTGTTGTATATTTCTCTCATACTTGTAAATTTGTTTTAAGCTTGTCTAGCTTTCTTTGATCTTCATTGTTGTATATTGAGAGAAAGAGAGTCAAGCACAAGAGGAACCATAAACATTTGATCTCTTGCTTGTGCTTAGACTTGTGAGAAAGTGTGAACCTTACTATATTTCTTCAACCCATTGTGAGAAGTTCTTGAGGGAACTTTTGTTGAAGTTGTGAGGAAGCAAGAAGTTGTTCTTGCTAAGAGCTATAGTTGCTGTAGTTGCACAAGTGTGTTTTGTGCAAGAAGTTGCTGTTGTTGTTGCTTACACTAAAGTGTTAGTGTAAGTGTTGCTGTGGTTGTTCTTATTGTTCATATTAAGAAGAGTAGTTGTTGAAAATCCACTTTGGAAACAAAGTGGTAGTGGAGTAGAATCATTTACGATTCGAACCACTCTATATCCGGTGTACTCATTCATTATCTCTCATCTCCAATTCTTGCTCTGATTTTTAATATCTTTTTGAGTTGAGACAAACGAGAAAATTCCGCAAAAGAGCCAAACACTCTATTCACCCCCCCCCCCCCCCTCTAGAGTGTATTTCGGACCTAACAATTGGTATCAGAACATAACCTTGATTGCTTGGCCAATCTTTGCAAGTAGCAAGGTTAAAGATCATGGCAATGACAACCTCAACCTCAACTTCTTCATCTCCTAAGCCTACTGCACTATTTTCCGGATCAAACACTAAAGCTCCTATGTTTGATGCCCAAAACTATTCTTTATGGAAATTTCGAATGATCAATCATTTGAAATGTTATGGATTTGATATATGGAGAGCTGTTGTCAAAGGAATTGAAGTTCCTATGATTACCAACTCAAAAGGAGAATCAATGTTTAAAGATGAGGATGACTACACCGCAGAGAAGATAAAATTCGCCATCAATGGCAAAGCATTTGACATTCTCTCAAGTGCTCTTACCACCACTGAGCTCATTAGACTCCAAGGTCTTGAAACAGCCCATGAGGCATGGAAAAGGCTTGAAATGATACATGAATGAACTGAGCAAGTAAGAATGGCCAAAAGACTCATGCTCATGAAGGAGTATGAGATGTTCGGAATGAAGAGTGGTGAGAAGATTGAGGAGACAATCGATCGATTCACACGAATAGTGAATCAACTCTCCATGGTTGACAAGAAAATCTCAAATGAAGACCTTGTCTCAAAACTCCTCAACTCTTTGCCAAGAGAATGGACACCCAAAGCCACCGCCATCACCGAATCAAAGAATCTCAAGACTCTTACCCTTGATGAGCTATCCGGTAATCTTCTTACTCATGAAATTCTTATTGATGAACAAAATAGGATGAATCCTATCAAGTCCACACAAACATCACACAAAGGATTGGTGGTAGAGTCCGATGAATCGGATAAGGAAGTTGCCCTTCTAGTAAGAAAATTTAGAAGAATAGCAACTAGAAACAAAGCTCAAGCAAGAAAGTTTTTCAAGAGACCATCTAAAGAAAAGGAAGCAAGTGAAAATTGTTATAGATGTGGTCGACCCGGTCACTTCATTGCCGATTGCCACGTAAAAGAGCCGCTAAAGCAAGAGAAGAAGGTTTTTTCTCAAAAGAAGAAAGCCCTCAATGTGGAGGTAACCACGTGGGATGAACTCCTTTCGGAATCGGAAGGAGAAGAGAGTGAAGATCAAGGTGTTGGACTTGTTGCAATAGTTGACAATCCAAAGATTCAACATACTTGTCTCATGGCAATTGAAGATGATCTTGAGGTAAATTCTAATCCTTCAAATTTGCATGATGAAATAGGAGATTTGCAAGATGACTTTGAGAAATTAAATTTAAAATATAATCATTTGAAGAAAGAGTTCAAGAAATGCATCTTAGAAAATAAGAGCTTGCATGACAAGAACATTTTGATGTTTCAAGAGCATGACATCATACTCACCATGCATAAAACCGTAGCTCTTGAAAATGTAGAAATTAGAAAAGAATGTGAGAAACTAAAGTTAGACTTACAAAGACTAACAAATGGCAAAAACAACTTAGACATACTACTTGGAAATCAAAGAATTGGAAATGACAAATCCGGTTTAGGATTTAATTCATCATCTTCTTCTATAAAACCTAAGTCCTTAAAGAAAAAGACAAATAATAGAAAAACACAACAAAATTCATCACCCTCTAAACCAAAGCATGTACCCACTTGTTTTTATTGCAACAAATTAGGACATGTGAAGAAAACATGCAGAGCTAGATTTGAAAGCACGTATGTTTGGAAGCCTAAGGGTCGACAAACTAACCCTAAAGGACCCAACCATCAAAGGGTACCAATGCATACATCTTTTGGTTTTGTAGGCTCTCAAGATAAATGGAGTAGCCAAAGAAGAAGGAACCAAATGGCTTATGGACAGCGGATGTTCAACGCACATGACCGGAGACAAAACTTTGTTCACCAAGCTCAAGCTCCAAGATGGTGGAACGGTGCATTTTGGCAATGGGAGAGCCAAAATCCTTGAACATGGAGAAATTGGTAATTCTTCCTTTACTATTAATAATGTACTATATGTAGAAGGGCTTAAGTATAATTTGATAAGTGTTACCCAACTATGTGATGCTAATTTTCAAATTGAATTTGTGAAAAGGAAATGTGTTTTGAAAAAGAACGATAAGATTGTTTTTGAAGCTATACGTAAAAATGATGTTTACAAATTTAGCACACATGATTTGATATCACAAAATGTTTCTTTCCTAGTTGCCAAAAATGATTTGACTCAACTATAGCATAGACGACTTGGACACATTAGTTTTAAGAATTTCAAAGAGATTTGCAAAAATAAAAAAGTCCAAGGTCTTCCAAAATTAAATTTCGAAAACCATGGCTTATGTGACACTTGTCAAAAGGCAAAGCTTGTTAAAACAAGTTTCAAACCCAAAAGTGAAATCTCCACCACCAAACCTCTACAATTGCTTCACATGGATTTGTATGGGGATATTGGTACGGCAAGTCTAAGTGGAAAACATTACACCTTTGTGGTGGTAGATGACTTCTCTAGGTACACTTGGGTAATGTTCTTAGCTAAAAAGAATGATGCATGTCAAGAATTTATAAAGCTTTGTAAGAGATTAGAAAATCAAAGAGAAGACACAATTAAAGAAATTAGAAGTGATAGAGGTGGTGAGTTTGATGGAGAATTTCAAGAATTTTGTGTATCCAAAGGGTATGGACACAATTTTTCAGCTCCAAGAACTCCTCAACAAAATGGTGTTGCGGAAAGGAAAAATAGAACACTTCAAGAAATGAGTAGAGCCATGCTAAACGAATTTGAGCTACCCAAATATTTTTGGACCGAAGCGGTAAATACCGCTTGTCATGTGATCAATAGAGTTTATTTGAGACCATTTCTCAAAAAGACTCCTTATGAGCTTTGGAAAGGTAGAGTATCAAATATTGGTTATTTCAAGGTATTTGGTTGTAAGTGTTTTATACTTAACACCAAAGACAACTTAGATAAACTCGATTTCAAAGCGGATGAAGGAATCTTTGTGGGTTATGCTCAAAATAGTAAGGCATTTAGAGTATATAATAAAAGAAGCATGAAAGTTGAAGAATCAATTCATGTTAAGTTTAGTGAATTCATTGAGGATAAATCAAACATTAATAATGATGATGATGAAGATGAAATAATTGAAGTAAGTTATATAGAGAAATTTGAGAATTCAAAAGGTAATATTGTTATTGACCTTAAGATTGATCCACTTGAACCTAAGGTTGAAGATGAAGAAGTAGCAGGGGATACCTCAAATTTACCGGATTCATATAAGTATAGGAAATATCACCCTAAAGAGTTGATACTAGGTGAAACTAGCTAAGGCATAATGACTGGGAGAAAATTCAATGAAAATGCCTTCATTTCGCAAGTTGAGCCTAAAAATATAAAAGAAGCAATAAATGATGAAGATTGGGTATTAGCTATGCAAGAAGAATTAAATCAATTTGAAAGAAGTGATGTTTGGGAATTAGTTGCTAAACCTAGTGATCATCCCGTAATTGGTACTAAATGGGTATTTAGAAACAAAATGGATGATAAAGGAAACATCACTAGAAACAAAGCTAGGTTAATAGCCCAAGGCTATAGGCAAGAGGAGGGTATAGACTATGATGAGACCTTTGCCCCCGTGGCTAGGTTAGAAGCTATTAGGATGTTATTAGCATATGCATGCTATAAGGATTTCAAACTATATCAAATGGATGTGAAATCCGCATTCTTGAATGGAATAATTCAAGAAGAGGTCTATGTAGCTCAACCTCCGGGGTTTGAAAATCATGATTATCCAAATCATGTTTTTAGACTCAAAAAGGCCCTTTATGGACTTAAACAAGCTCCTAGAGCTTGGTATGATAGATTAAGTAACTTCCTTCTTGAGAATGAGTTTTCAAGAGGAAAAGTCGACACTACTCTTTTTATTAAAGAACAAGGAAACCATCAATTGCTTGTTCAAATTTATGTGGATGATATCATATTTGGTGCTACTAATGAATCTCTTTGTAAGCATTTTGCAAAATTAATGGAAGGAGAATTTGAAATGAGCATGATGGGTGAACTCAACTACTTCCTTGGTCTAAAAATCAAGCAAACTCAAGATGGAGTGTACATATCTCAAACAAAGTATACAAAGGATTTGCTCAAGAAGTACAAATTCGAGGATGGAAGAAGTGTGAGCACTCCGATGAGCACAAGTACAAAGCTTGACAAAGACGAAAAAGGAAAGCCGGTTGAGGTAACAAAATATAGGGGTATGATTGGTAGTTTACTTTATTTAACAGCTAGTAGGCTGGATATTTTGCATGTTGTGTGCTTATGTGCTAGATTTCAAAGTATGCCTAAGGAATCGCATTTAATTTCCATTAAGCGTATCTTTAGGTATTTAAAAGGAACTTTGAAACTTTGGGTTGTTTTATCCCAAAAATGGTTGTTTTGATCTAAGAGGGTATAGTGACTCCGACTATGCCGGAAATCTTGTTGATAGAAAAAGCACCTCCGGGACATGTCAATTCCTTGGAGATTGCTTGGTTTCTTGGTTTTCCAAGAAACAAAATAGTGTGTCACTCTCAACGGCGGAATCCGAATATGTATCGGCCGCTTCGTGTTATGCACAACTACTTTGGATGATCAACACCTTGAACGATTACAATGTTAAGTTTGATAAAGTTCCCATTCTATGTGACAGCACATCAGCCATAAGTATAGCACAAAACCCGTTTCATCATATTAGGACAAAACACATTGAAGTAAGGCATCACTTCATAAGAGATTGCATCCAAAAGGGATTGATATGCATTGAATTTGTTCCAACAAATGATCAACTAGCGGATATATTCACCAAATCCCTTCCAACTTAAACATTCGAATCAATTCGAACAAGATTAGGAATGATAAACAATGGTTAAAGGGTTAAAATGTCAAAAATACAGAATTCTGCATACATAGATCGATCTATGTGGAAATCTCACAGACTGATGTCTCTTAAGACATCGATCGATCGATGTTCAGGACATCGATCGATCGAAGTCCCAGACATCGATCGATCGATGTCAGCAGGACAAGTCTATTAAAACTGCAAAACGCTTCATTTTTTTATTTCTACACTTCGAACCCTAAATTCTCCTACTGCGAAATACCGAAATTCTTCACACAAATCTCAAAAATCTTCTCTCAAGCTCATTCTTTTCGTTAGCCATACCCAAATCTACATCAATTTTCAATTTTCAAACAATCCATCTAACATTTTTGTGCCCTAATCCTCTCAAATGGCACCAAGAACCAAAAATCATCCAAAAAGGCAAAGAACTTCACAACAACACACTCCAACGGGTTCTAGGACAGCAGGACTACGGAAGCAACCAGAGCCATCCCTAGAAAATCTGCTCCGTGAGGTTAGAGAAAGCCTTGTTATTCAAAATTTTCTTTGGCTCGAATCTGGAGAATATGAGAATGCTTTGGCTGCACCCCTAGGTTCAGGTATATACACTCATATATCTCAAAGAGCTCAATTATTATTTGCAGAATGGGAAAGTAGCAATAGGTCTACTATTCCATTGAAACTGCTCAAAATTGAGGACATTTTGAGCAGTGCAGAATTGAAGCCAATCATTGATTTGTTGTATGCTCAAAAATGGATGTTTATGTGGGATTCTTCTCAGATGGGTTCAATGTCTACTCATTATACACGGATGTTTTATGCAAACCTTTGGATTGACTATCTAAATGGAAAGCCGTTTTCTCTAAATTCGGTTATTGATGGTCAAGTAGTTTCATTTCACACCAAATAGATTAATGAAATTCTTGGTGCACCTGATGAGGGAGTCCAAGATTTCGATCCTTGGAAGTGGGATTTTTACAAATACTAAGTGACCGAGAATGAAGTCAAACCCTTTCTTGGATTCCACCCTACGAAAAACACAAATCACATGCCTTTGATTTATCGAGTTTTGCTTGCCATAGTTACTTTCTGTGTAAATGGAAAATCGGCAAATCTTCCTAGCAACCTAGACTTCTATATTACCTACCGCATAGCCATGAGAGAGCAAGTAAACTTTGGGGAGGTCTTCTTTGAAAATGTGTTGGAGGCAGTTACCAAGAAATCAAAGGCACTTCCCTACAGTAATCTGATATATAGATTGTTGAGAAAAGCTAATTTAGTGCGGGATGACGACCATTACAAATAAGGATTATTACTCAAAGTTTAACATCCAGCAAATTATTAAGTCAAGAAAGGAAGCACAACGACGAGGTGGTACTCAAGACCCTGAGGAAGATGAAGCTGTGAATGAACCGGTACTGCCACCACACCCCACTGAGCCAACCGTTGAACCCCAACCTAACCCTCAAAGTCCTACCTCCCGAGTAGACAAAGGCAAAGCTCCAATGGAGGAAGACAGTGACTCCGGGGATGATTTCGATGTTGAAGCTGAGATTAATGACATCCAATGCACTCTTGGTCAATGGGGTGAAGAATTGACTACGGAAGCTGTACGTATTGATGATCTTGAGAAAGAGAATACAAGTCTCAAGAAACGTGTTTCAACCATCAAGAAGAAATATAATAGCCTCAAGAACAAGCTTAAGGCGTGCCTTCCTGGCTTAGCATTTTCCTCCGATGAGGAGTAGTCCTTTATGATTCCCCGTTCCCTCGTAGTTATGCATAGTTTTGCAAGTTTGAGTTTACGTATGTATCTCAAAATTTGATACTTCTTAAAGGTATTTATCTCTTCGTTTTGATATCTCTTATTTTTTGATGCTTTCAAAAAGGGGGAGAAGTAATTGCGCAATGGCTTTTGTTGGCATGATGGTTTTGGTTGTTGGCATGATGGTTTTGGTCTTGGTATTGTTGGCATAATGAATTGTTCTTTGTATTGTCGACATGATAAAAATTATTGTTGGAATGATAGGATTTTAGCATGTTTGGGTTAGTGTTGGCATGATAGGACTTTAGCATGTTTAGGCATTCGCTTTGGCATAATTGTTTGAGCATTGGCCTTGCCATGTTTTGGTGATAGTTGGTTGGAGATTGCATGATTTGGTTTTGGCATATTATAGCTTGGTATCTTAATGTCTCATCTTGATATTGGTGTTTTTGCATCACATAACATAGCTTGAGAAGTTAAATTTGGTATAGCATGACATGAAGTCTCTTGATATGCTTTACATAACGAAATGATGCATAGGTTGAGGGGGAGCATGTTGGTGTTGATATCACACATTGGGTAGATTGAAATTTTCTGATATAGTCATATGATGAGAGAGCATGAACTAAGGGGGAGTTGTAAAATATCAAGTTTAGTTGAAAAAAAATATCATGTAAAAATATCTTTTGAATCATGGTTTTGAAATCATCAAAAAGGGGGAGATTGTTAAGTTGTAAAACGTTTTGATGATGAAAAGATGTTTTGAATGAGTCAAATTTGTGTTTGATATTTGATGTAAGATGGGCAAATCACACTATGTTCAAAGATGGTTGAGATTGGAACTCACTGGTTGACATCGATCTCTCAAGCTGGAGACATCGATCGATCGATGGCACTTCAGCCCCTGACATCGATCGATCGATGTCAATCAGAGAGCATCAAACTCTCAGCCAAAGGACATCGATCGATCGATGTCACTTCAGCCCCTGACATCGATCGATCGATGTTGATCAGAGAACATCGATCTCTCCCTCTCAAGCACTTCGATCGATCGATGTTGAACATAGCACATCGATCTCTAAACCAGGTGACATCAATCGATCGATGTCACTTCAGCCCTGACATCGATCGATCGATGTCAGGTAGTGTCAAAAACTGAAATCTTCTGAGGACATCGATCTCTCCCTTCCAGGGACTTCGATCGATCGATGTCCTCCAGAATTCAAATTTTCTGAACGTTAGAACAAAATCCAAGGCAGATTTTTGAGGTTTTCTCTTTCCAATCTTCTTCAAACTTCTTGTGGACTTTAACCCAACCTATTACATGCTTCCTTGACTATTTATATATGTCTAAGATTCTCTAGGGTGGCTATCCAAGATCAAATCACTCCATAGGGTGGCTAGAGACTATTTGGGCATTATCCTGACATTTTTGAAGATGAAGACTTGGTGGAGAGCCTCAAAAATGTGGTGAACTTCATCTATAAATAGAGGAGGCTTGGATGAAGCAATTACACACTTTCAACATCATCTAGCTTTATTTTCTATTGTTGTATATTTCTCTCATACTGTAAATTTGTTTAAAGCTTGTCTAGCTTTCTTTGATCTTCATTGTTGTATATTGAGAGAAAGAGAGTCAAGCACAAGATGAACCATAAACATTTGATCTCTTGCTTGTGCTTAGACTTGTGAGAAAGTGTGAACCTTACTATATTTCTTCAACCCATTGTGAGAAGTTCTTGAAGGACCTTTTGTTGAAGTTGTGATGAAGCAAGAAGTTGCTCTTGCTAAGAGCTGTAGTTGCTGTAGTTGCACAAGTGTGTTTTGTGCAAGAAGTTGCTGTTGTTGTTGCTTACACTAAAGTGTTAGTGTAAGTGTTGCTATGGTTGTTCTTATTGTTCATAATAAGAAGAATAGTTGTTGAAAATCCACTTTGGAAACAAAGTGGTAGTGGAGTAGAATCATTTACGATTCGAACCACTCTATATCCGGTGTACTCATTCATTATCTCTCATCTCCAATTCTTGCTCTGATTTTGAATATCTTTTTGAGTTGAGACAAACGAGAAAATTCCACAAAAGAGCCAAATACTCTATTCACCCCTCACTCTAGAGTGTATTTCGGACCTAACAGTAGGTTGGTCAGTCCATGGCACAACGTGTCAAAGATGTTCACTATACCCAGCCTTCGGACAATCCTTGTCAAGAACCTCAACCAGCCTTGGGTACGGCCTTGGCAGAACCAGGCTACTTTCAAATCATGGAACAAACACATGCAGATGTAAGACCAAGTGAGACTCCTACAGCAGATAGGTTGCCAACCCAACAAGTCTTTGATTTATCTGTGTACAAAGACCACCATATTGAATGAATCAAGGATCTTGGTCAACTAGACTGCTTCAAAGAGGTGATCACCAGAACAAAAGCTCTTTCATTAAAAAAGGGTGAGAAACTACTGAGTGCCAAGACAATGGTACGGGGAACTGGCCCGCATATTTAAAATGATCATTGGTTGTTGAAACATAAGAGGTTGCAACAAGCTCCTCGAGCAAAAAAGGTTTTCTTGCTTTCACTGAAAAACACAATTTGCATGTTTTTGGTATATTGGAGGCAAAGATAAATAGTCAAATGCTGGCACAAATTTAATTTTGACTCTCGTGTTAGTAAAAGGATTCTTATGCTATGGAATCCAAATTTTGTTAGCTTGACTGTAGTTAGCATCAATGCCCAGGCTATTTTTGTATGGTTAAGTGTCTGGTATTTAGACAATCACTCTAAAATACTTTTAATATGGGCATAAAAAACTAGTGGACAAAAGACTACTATAGAACACTCAGGGGAGTGAAGTCAAGACCTATCCTCCCCTTGGGCATTTGTTGGTGACTTCAATTATGTTTTGAATGAAGGCGAAAGGCTTGTGGGTAGACCAGTTTTATTTTATGAGCTTAAAGACCAACTAAGTTGTTTCCTACAATGTGGTTTATTGAAGTGTCAAATACAGGTTGTACTCACACATAGGATGATGACAACATCAAATCCAGGTTGGGCAGAGTCATGACTAGTAGTTGCTTCGTGGAGGCTTTTCATATGGTAGGGGCTCACTTCAAAGTCCCTGGTTGCCTTTCAAATAACTCTTCATGTATACTCAATTCGTAGGATATAGGCCACAAGCCAAAATAACCCCTCAATTTTTATAGCATGTGGACTGATTTATGATTCTTTTCTACCGTTAGTTGGACAAAATTTAGTTACTCATATTAAGGGCTCTGCCATGTTCACTCTATGCAAAAAAAAAAAAAACTCAAGATAATCAAAGCTCACCCGTAAGACCTAAACAAGAGGACTTCCTCTCAAATTTTTTCAAGGGCTGACAATGCATTAGAGGATTTGGAATTTCTACAACAACAGTCAATCACTCAAAGGGGTTCCACTGACTAGAAAAACAAGCTCCATGCTCAACGAAAACTGGCATATAACCTGAAGGAGGCTGAAAGGAAGTATTTTGTCCAACTAGCCAAAAATAACTACATTCACCTAAGTGATAAGAACACAAAGTTTTACACACTCTTCTTATGAGGAATAAGACAAGTAACTCCAGTCCTAGTGTTCAATTTGATGATGGCACAAGTTCCACCTCCCTTGCCTAGGTCGTCTAACAATTTGTAAATTCTTAAACCAAATTATTTGACACCCACCAGACAATCCAGAAAATAGTTGATGAGACCATTGGTCTTGGCCCTGAATATCTCCTATGAATGCAGAAAACATGGCACAACCTATACTTAGTAAGGAGATAAATGTAGCCACATTCAGTATGGGCCAAGATAAAGCTTTTGACCCAGATGGTTATTCATCTCAATTCTTTATCAAGGCTTTGGATGTGGTTGGCAAAGCCATATCCTAAGGCAATCAGGAGTTCTTTTTGCATGACAAAATGTTAAAGCAACTGAACCATGCCGTAATTGCCCTTTTCCCCAAAGCAAGTAATGTCACAAAAGTGGAAGCATATAGGCATATTTCCTATTGTAATGCGGTTCCCAAGGCCATTTCCAATGACTGGGTGAACAGGTTGATCCCAGTAATGGGAGAATTTACCGACCAAGCCCATGCTGGTTTCCTCAAGGGAAGGCCAATGATGCATAATGTGTTTTTGGTCTAGTAACTGGTCAAATAATACAGCAAGAAGCGTACAACCCCAAAGTGTATGCTAAAGATGGATATAAGGAAAAATTTTGACTCCATAATATAGGAATTCTTTTTTTCTATGTTCAATGGTCTTGGCTTTCCCCAAAGATTTACTGGATGGATCATGGAGTGTGACATTACTGCCTCATATTTAGTTTCATTTAATAGTATTTTCCCATGAATTCTTTAAAGGTAAAAGAGGACTTAGGCATGGTGACCCTCTTTCACTTTTCCTTTTTGTCATTGGTATGGAATACTTGTCTAAGCTCCTAAGAAGACTTTATCACGACCAAAGCTTCTAGTTCCACACTAAACGTGAGGAGTAAAGGATCATTCATCTTTGTTTTTCTGATGATCTTATTCTTTTTGAAGAGGAAACACTATATTTGTGTAAAAACTCATGAATGCCCTTGATTTTTTGGAGCTTGCTCTAGGCTAAAGGCTAACAAGGAGAAGTTCTATATCTACTATGCTGATTTGGGGGATCAAGGTGCCAACCTTCCAGCTATCACAAACTTCTCTCTTGGTTCAGTTCCTTTCAGGTACATACGGATCCCTATTGTTGGGCACAAGTTACAGGCCTCACATTATGCTGTTTGTCTTGGTAAGCTTATGGAAAAGGTTGGGTTTTAGAACTGTGCCACCCTATATTATGTTGGCAGGCTTGCACTAATAAAATCAGTCCTACATAGAGTAAATAGTGTTTGGTTAAGTGTCCTTCGATTGCCTTCATTAGTGAAGGCATAATTGGATAGGATATGCTTACACTTCCTTTGGGGAAGCAGTATTGCACGAAAGAGGAAGGCTTGGGTGGCTTGGCGACAAGTGTGTGTGCCCAGGTCTGAAGTTGGACTATGTGCGATATGTTTGAAGGCATGGAACTCTGTTCTATCGGCGAAGTATATATTGGATATTCACCATAAGAAAGATACTCTTTGGATGCAATAGATGAATACTTAGTACAAGGCTATATGTCAATTTGTGGTAAAAACCTAAAAGAAAGTTGATTCCCCTGTGGTGAAAAAGCTACTGAATATTAGGGATATCATTATTCATATTGAATGCTCCCTGAAAGCAGCCAAGACTGTCTTGGCACACTAGGCACCTAAAGGGAAATTGAGTCCAAGACTTGCCTATGAATACTTTACACCCAAGCGCATCATCAAGCCTTGCTACAGATTGGTTTAGGATCATGCACTCACCCACAAGCAAACTTTTGCCTTCGGATGGTAGACTTAAGCATGTTGCCTACCAAGGATAGGTTACCATACTTGGACAATAACATTTGTTTCGTTCAGCAAATGTAGAGACCAGCGACCATATACTATTTCAATGCCATATGATGAAGGAAGATTGGGTGGATATTGCTCGTTTGCTTGGAATGCCAACTAACCTGTAAGTTCCATGACAATCACTCTAGCATGGGGTGAATAGAGTGTTGGACAATTTTGTCGATTTTTCTCGTTTTTTAATCACTCCAACTTAAAAGATCTCCAAATCAAATAAAAAAAGTGATGAGAGATAATTAATGAATACACACGTTAGCAATACTTACACTAACAACTTAGTTTAAGAAACAACAACAACGTCTTACACAAAACACCTTTGTGCAGCAACAACTACAGCAGCTATAAGCAAGAACAAGTCCTTGCTTCTTCACAACTTCAACAAAGACATATGAAAGAACTTTCACACAGTGGGTTATGGGAAATAGTGGGGGTTTACACTTTTTAACTAGTCTAAGCACAAGCAAGAGATCAAATATGTAAGGTTTCTCTTGTGTTAGACTTGCACTCTCACAAATTTACAACGACGAAGAACAAGCAAAAACAGCTTAACAAGCTTTAAGCACAATTGCATATATGAGAGCGTTTTACAACAATGAAAAATGAAGCTTCAAGAGGATGAAAGTATACTTAGCCCTCATTTGAGCTTCTTCAATTTATAGAGGGTGTGAGCCATGTTTTTGCAGCCTCTCCCAAGTCTTCAACTCAATCATAAGTCTTCACAATATCCAAATAGTCTTTTACCACCCTGTAGATTGATTTGATCCTCCAAAGCCACCCTAGAAAATCTTAGACATGGATACAATAGTGAAGGAAGCATGATAGTGGAAAGTCCACAATAAATTTGAGTAATATTTGAAAAAGAAAACATTTTAAATCTCCCTTAGATTTTGTTCCAACGGTCATAAAAATTTGAATCTGGATGACATCGATCGATCGATGTGTCTGTGTTCAGAGGTCGATGTCTTCCAGTAAGTTTCCAGTTTTGCACCTTTCATACATCGATTAATGTCTCTTCTTTTAGAGACTGATTGTATACATCGATCAATCAATCTCTAATTATTTCGAGATCGATTTCTCAAAGTAAGGTTTTGGTTTTGTACCTTACATACATTGATCGATCGATTTCTCTTCTTCTACAGACTAATGCATACATCGATTGATCGATGTCTCATTATTGAGATATCGATGTCTCACAATAAGGTTTCGACTTTGAACCTTCATAACATTGATCGGTCGATGTCTCTAACCTTAGAGCTGATGTCACATTGATCGATCAATGTGTCACAAATTTATAGATTGATGTCTCATAGTAAGGTTCCAACCTTGGACAAACCCAACATAGATTGATGTCTCTTCTTCAGAGTCTGATGTATACATCGATCGATCCATGCGAGAGATCTATGTCTCACAGTGTGTTTTTTCTTATTTTTTTAATTCCAAAGTGTCAGATACCTTTTTAAATCTTTTAAAACATTTTTTAACTTCATTAAAACAATTCATATTCCAGCATAACGTTCGCATGCTGAACTAGGTTATAGTTTGGGCAAAAGGCATCTCAAAGGAAAAGCTTTGTGGGCAAATCTGCCAAGATTGCACTTGCAGCCACTGTTTATTTTGTTTGGCATGCGAGGAACGAAAATATTTTTGAAGGTGTATCTTTTGCAACAAGGGATGTAATTCATAGAATACGTACATATGTATGCAGGATTATGTTTAAACTATACCCACAACTTGGTAGCTATTAGCTAAGGTAGCCTGTTGCCTTCTTTTGTTATTTTGCTATATGTACTGATCGATAGACGCTAAGGTAGCATGTTGCCTAATGTTTTTAGGGTCATTTTTATGGGCTTTATCTCCTAGATGTCTTGATTCCTTAATAAATTATTGACATTTTAACCAAAAAAAAATTCCCTAGGGGATTTAGCCAACATGCCGGATAGGAATTGGGTGGACCTCGCTCAATCATCCGAAAATCTGGCCGGAAGGCCGTTCTTATTATTAGGATTTTAGTGACGATTCTCGTTCTTATAGATGATAGCTCTACATTGAGTGGTGTAGTGAATAAGTTTATGTAAAAGAGTAAGCTCTTGCATGCTCAGTAAAAGATAGACATCCTTTTAAAAAATCTTATTTTTCAAACCACCATTTACCTTCCGTAATCGTAACATGACATTAATTTATTTGAGTTTCATAGAAAATATACATACATATAGTGCATATTATATAAGCCTTCCTTTTCACTTTATTCTAGTTCGTTCTGTTTTTATTATTGAAGTTTGTTAAGCGATATAGTTTATATTGATGTTGTAACCGTATATTAATAAATATAATGAATTTGCACTAGTTTTTTCCTTTAAAGTAGACAATTCATCAAACCATGTAAATTTTGTCTGTTCTTCATTGTTTTCCCGTAATTCTTATTTTCTTCATTCCACAATAGAGTAGTATGCTCCATGATAAGAGTTCTGATGGTTCGGGGTCTTGATTGGCTGGCTAGGAATTGCCACGGTATGATATTCGGAAAGATTTGTAGCTGAACATTCCTCACAAGTTTAAGGCCTTGGCCACACATTCGCATTTATGGCCCAATGGCCAAGTCCAGGAGTTCATTGATCCAGACATACATGCATGGAAGGTGTTGATGTTGGAACATCTCTTCATGCTTTGGAGATTGTTGTAATTCGATCCATTCCTATATCATCCTGTGCCTGATAAACTCATATGGCACACTATACCAAAAAACCAGGGTGTCGTATGGCTTCTCTTGCATGTCCAAAGTTCAGAAGATCCTTCCTCTGGAGCACATGGAGACACTGTCTGCAGGCTTATTTGGGGTCTTCAAATGCACCAAAAGTGCAGGCGAACATTGGGAGAATTGTTGTGGGTATACTTCAAATCTTTCAAAGTGAGTATGCTGATGGATGTTATTAAATATACGGAAGTTGATGAACCAGGTGTGTTTTGAGGGGGTTTTCCTTGACCTCATGTTTACTCTGCCTAATGAAAACAAAATGACAATACAAAACTAACAATTCAAGAACACCCCAATTTTTCACCCTTTTACCCCAACATTGACTCCTTTTTACTCTAACTAGAATAATTTTCTAGGTAAAGGATGTGACTTTTCCTTTAAAACCACAAGTGTTCCAAATGCAATCACAAGACAACAGCAACAGCAGACGGGTGAAAGCTACCAAGTGGCAATGTAAGAAGAATGGGACATATCATCCATAATTACTTGAGATGGTTAGTGGTTTTTCTGATTACAAAATGAGACCTCCAGAGATACAATGAGTGTAAAGAACTCTAGCATCGCTAGAAGAAGGTTGCATATCCTTTCGTCATAACAACTCATCTACCTTATAAATGCAGCTGCAGATTAAGATCGAAGCTTACGCTTTCTTGTCAACAACGGTATCAGCAAGGCAAGTCAAGGTTTTCGCTTCCGTTTCCCTGATATCCTCATGTGCACTGCCTATAAAGAATTACCATGTGTTGGCATGTGAAAGATGGCATGAGATGCAGAAAACTTACTTGAGACGTCTTCATCATAACGGACAATCAGAGTCCGACGTGTACAAAAAAGAAGATAAAAGACACTTTGATATTCCTTTAGAGAGATCACACTATTGTCAGATCAATAAAGGGGGATTATTCCAATCAGCACACACAAGGAGTCAGTATATACCCATTATTATACGTTTTCTGAGTTCCCTGAATAGTAACCAAAAGATACAAAACTCTCCACTAGATCCTGCTAAAGCCATTATTATATCTGCCTGATACAAGCCCAGAGATAAAGCTGCCATGTTATGGACTATATTTGTAAAAGCTAAGAATATGAAAGATGGAAAGTCAGGTATTTCAGAATACATGTACAAATCATGGCACCATACAAGAAAAAATGGTTCATCACTATAACCAATAAAACTGATACAATTAGGGGAATAAAAAAAAAAGAAAAAAGACAACAAAAGAAAAGGTCATTGTACAATGTGTGTTTCATTTTTCACCAGTCGAAGCGTGGCTGGCCCCAAAAAGACAAAGACTCTTTGTGCTTAGTTCTTCCCCAGCAAAGAAAAATCATCAAGGTCTACTAAGCATTGTCTGGTACAAAGAAGAACGAGAGTTATAGCTACCTTAGAATTAAAAAATGAGCATTTCGAAACGGAGATAAAAGGACACATATACTTCCTTCGCAGCATCTCAGTTTTAAGCTTTTCTTTGTCGTGGATAAAATCCAAGGAGAATCCTACTTTTCTATCATGTATCGGCGTTCAAAGAAGTGATGTCAAACTGGCAGGTTGCTATGGTGATGATCCAAGTGAACAACTGGCGCGACCCGTGGGAAGTTAAGGTAGAACCATTGGATGTAATGCAGGATTCAATGATACTAAGCTTCAATTAACAAGGTTAAGTGCAAAGAAGCAAAACATATGATCAAAAAGCAATACGAATCACGTGGGAGAAGCAATGGTTGTCGAGGTCTCTCTGGTGTCAGCAGGGAGTTGGAACGAGATGGATATAGCGCGAAGAAGTTTTAAATAAAAGAAAATGAGACTTTTGTACCTATGTAGATGAAGACTGAGAAGATTTAGTTAGGGACATTTCTGTAATTCTTGTGGGCAGTTATATTTTCCCTTCCTCTGCATATGAACGAAGCTGAAGCTTCTGTTGTAGTCAGTTTTTGCCTTCTGAAAATCCAAGAAGCCCTTTCTCTCCCAATTTCCTCTCGATCTCATTCTTGCTTCTCTTCTTTGAATCTGTGCTGTTCAATTGTTTACACCAATATTCAAAAATTCACATGAAATCAGAGCGATTGGAATGAATTTTGAAATATTCATGGCTAATAGCAATTCTTCCCCTTCTGCATCCAACTATAACATCCAGAATATGGTTGATCCTTCAGAGAATCCATATTATATTTATCATAGTGATAATCTATCCCTGATTCTAGTGCAATCATTACTTGATGGCAAAAATTATCATGGCTGAAGTAGAAGTTTCAAAAGAGCTCTTATGTCAAAGAACAAAATTGGCTTCATTAATAGATCCGTTGAAAGACCTGCTGAGACAGCACGCAAGTTCAGTCGATGGACTAAAGCTAACAACATAGTTGCATCATGGTTGATTAATTCAGTGATTCCTTCGATCAGTCAAAGCGTGATGTGGCTAGACAATGCAATAGACATTGGAATGATCTTAAGCACAGGTATGATACCGCAGATGCTTTTTGACTTTCTGGTTTATAAGAGGAATTATATAGTATAAAACAGGATTCTGTAACTGTAACTGAATATTATACGAAACTAAAGGTTGTGTGGGAGGAATTGCTAGTATTGAGATCCATTCAAAATTGCACTTGTAACCGTTGTTCACGTAACGTTACAACTCAGATAAATAAGTTCATAGAAGATGACTGTGTGATAAAGTTTCTGAAGGGACCTAATGATGATCTTAACGCAGTGAAGTCCCAAGTTTTAGTTACTACTCCACTCCCTGATTTGAAAACCACGTTTGTTATGGTTGTCAAGCTTGAGAGAAAATTTACATATTCTAGTTCCCAAGGACAATTTCATAATGCTCCCTCTAATATCTTGAATTTTTGAAATACCCCTAGACATGATGGTTATGATGGTAGAAGTCATAGTGAAGGAATAGTGGGATCTGGTCCACAAAAAACAGGTGGTAGAAGATATAGAAAAGAAGGGCATAGATTCAGCTCAGGAAGTGCAAGAACTGCTTATTGCACTCATTGCAATATGTCAGGACATACTATTGACAGATGCTATAAAAAGCATGGATATCCTCCAGGGAATAGACCAAGAGGACAGCTCAACTATTTTGGAGGTGATGGATGCAGTGTGCAGCAAGACGATGCTGTGAATCAAAATGATAAGGAAATGATTGGCTCACATGCTATGCACAGGGTGCCTGCGCTAACCTATGAACAATACAGTCAATTGATGACTTTGCTTCAAGAGAAGAATCAAAAACACAGTGCTGATGATGGAGAGAATATTAGTGGACAACATGCGGTGCTTTCAGCACAGTTCTCTGGTGAATATGCTAAGATGTCATGTAACACTCTATGCAACTCTAACATGTGGATTCTAGATTCTTGAGCCTCAGATCGTATGTGTTGTTATCTCCATTTATTTGATTCCTACTATCCTGTCCATTTTACATCTGTTAAACTCACTGATAACTCTCTTGCCAATGTCAACCATATTGGAAATGTAAATGTCAGCCCTAATTTGATCCTTTCTGGTGTGTTCTTTATTCTGTTGTCTTTGAGCAAACTAATTACTTCTAAAACTTACCTTGTAAACTTTTATTCTAACCTTTGTACAATTCAAGACATGACAACCAAGAAGAGGATTGGTTCAGCTAAAATATGCCAAGGACTAAATCATCTTCATGGTTCATTCAAAGCTTTAGCACCTACCTTAATCTCTTCAACCCATAATTCCTACCAGCTTTGCAAGACTCTTACAACTACTGTTTCAGATTCTATGCTTTGGCATACCAGGCTTGGACATATAGGAGATTCAAGAATGAAAGAAATCCAGAAGCTGGACCCCCCAAGTTATAGTTCCTGATAGCTTATGTAAATGCAACATACGTCAATTGGCTAAACAAAAACGTATTCCATTTCCTACTTCAAATGCTATTAGAAGTAAACCTTTTGCTCTTGTACACATGGATATATGGGGACCCCACAAACATCTTACAATATATAAATAGTGCTATTTTCTTATAATAGTTGATGATTACTCTAGATTCTATTCGGTGTATTTGATAAAATTCAAATCTGAGACAAGAAATATAATTCAAAGATTCTATCAGTATGCAATGATCCTGTTTGCCACTTGCATTAAAGTCATTAGAATAGATAATGGGTTGGAATTCAATATGAACACCTTCTTTGCTTCTAAAGGCATAATACGTCAAACCAGCTGCATCAACACCCCCAAAGCAAAATAGATTAGTTGAAAGAATGCAACAACACATATTGGCAGTTGCTAGAGCCCTAACTCCAATCACACCTTCCTACCAGTATTGGGGTTTCTGCGTTCGACATGAAATTTACCTAATTAATCTTACTCCCTCACCTATTCTTCACCAAAAGACTCATTTCGAACTTTGTAAAAATCCAAGCCTACATATAGTAATCTCAAAACTTTTGGGTTCTTTGCATTTGCAACCAATACTCAGGCTCATAAGGAGAAGTTTTCTCCTAGGGCTAGGAGGTCTATTTTCTTATGATTGTCCTACATTATCAAAGGGTATATTTTGTAAGACCTTGACACTAAAGATATCTTCGTTTCAAGAGATGTGGTGTTTCATGAGTTAGTCTTTCATATGCTATCAACTTCCTTGGATACACCAGTTTCTCCCTCTGTGCCAGTCTTGCCATATTCTAATAATCCATATCCTCCTGAGCTTGCACTTATACCTTCTGATTTTACTCCCTCTTCACACACTCCTGTGTCACCTTCTGTTCCCAATATCACAACATCTACATCCAATCTCCATTCTAATCCTCCTTCTCCTATTATGCAGCCTACATCTCCCATTACTACATTTTCTCATGACCTTTCAAAAGGAAGTCTAGTTTGATGAGCTTCCAATTACAGCTTTAGATAATGCACATGCTGATTATTTATCCACTATCAGACCTTTCAAATTCAGAAAACCTCCATCCTACCTCACTGACTATTATTGCAATCATGCTTGTCATTCTGATACTGAACACCAGTCCTTATTCCTTATGTAAGACACACACACTTGCATCTCTGACTCCACAAAATAAAAACTATGTGTTAAGTACTAGTATACATGTAGAACCTCAGTCGTATGCAGATGCATCAAAATCTCCAGCATGGCAGAAGGCCATGGAAAATGAGCTTGCTGCCTTTGAAGCTAATGCACTAGGATACTTGTTCCTTTACCATCTGGAAAAAGGGCCATTGGTTTATTCTCTTGTTTATGTTGAGTTTTATCACTAACTTCAAAATATGCCTTCTCATTGAATTTCACATGTATAGATTCAATTATTTTTCTAGATGCAGGATTATAGTACCTATATAGTGTTGAATTAGTTGAATAACCAACAAACATGCATTCAATAGATTTTTGTTCAAACTTGTCTAGATTATCTTTAGTATTAAGTACAAAACGTTTACATCGAAAAACTCTAAGATAATCCACCTTAGGTTGTCTATTGTTTAATAATTCATATGGTGTTTTGTTTAACTTATTTCTAATTGAAAGCCTATTTATAATATAAACATAGACAACTAAACAGCTTCAGCCCATAAGAATTTTGGTAAATTTATTTTCACATAACATTGTCCTAACAATTTCTTGAAGTCGTTCTATTTTTACATTCAACAACTCCATTGAGTTGTGGTGTTCTAGGTGGTGAGAATTCATGTTTTATTCCATGTAATTCACAAAACTTGACTACATCTTTGTTTTTAAATTCTCCACCTCTATCACTCCTAATTCTTTTAACATTTTCTTCATACTGATTTTCAAGTTGCTTAACAAGATTTTTCATTGCTATGGAGCATCATCTTTGTGTGTTAAGAACAATGTCCATATGTATCGTGAGTAATCGTCTACTATGACACTGTCCACCTGGACTTCTTGTCCTACTTGGACCAAATAAGTCTAAGTGAAGTAATTCTAGTACATGACTAGTACTCACTTCATGTTTTGGTTTTAACGTTTCTTTAATATGTTTTCCTTTAATACATGTTTCACAAATTGGAAAGTCATCTAAATCTAACTTAGACATGTCTCTACTTAAGCTCTTCTAGATAACTTTTCAATAGTTGAAATTCCTATATGGCCTAGTCGTCTATGCCATAAATGTACATCTAAGTCATGTGATATTGAACACTTAACCTTAACATCTAAAATGTTATCTAAGGAAAGGGTATAAATGTTACTGTCCCTATTTCCTTTTAATACAATTTCTTCCTTATCATTTATTACATTACAAGAATTAGAGAGAAAAGAAACATGATAACCGGAATCTATAAGTTGCGAAATACTTAATAAATTGTAAGTAAGATGCTTATAAACAACACATTTCGTATTTGAAATGTGTTAGAATCCCCAATTGTTCCTTTTCCAGCAACTTTTCCTTTGTTGTTGTCACCGAACGTCACCTTTTCTCCATTCTCAATTCGCTCTAGTTTGGTGAATAACTTGGGGTTGCCAGTCATGTGTCTTGAACACCCGTTATCTAAAAACCATTAGGTTTTTAGATTCTTTGGCTTTGTCTCCTGTTTGTCTTCTTTGCAATTTACCTTGTTGGATGCGAAGCAGATTCGAGCTTCCTCAGTCAGTGTCAGATTCTAAATCAGACGAGTCGCTCCACGTGCTCGCCTTCATTGC
>AP025059.1:20263179-20281944 GCA_036186865.1 Eustoma russellianum
ATCTGCAGATTTC
This sequence comes from Eustoma russellianum, assembly GCA_036186865.1. Lineage (NCBI taxonomy): Eukaryota > Viridiplantae > Streptophyta > Magnoliopsida > Gentianales > Gentianaceae > Eustoma > Eustoma russellianum. The sequence goes on from AP025059.1 coordinate 20,263,193, forward strand.
GAATCTACGGAGGTACTTTTTGTTTTTTTTGTCGAATTAAACGAACAACATGGATCCTTGGTAGGAAATCAGAGATCAATTTTTTGTTTTCCGCTGCGCGTTTTTGCAGTGATCTCGTTCGATTTCCTAACACCTTAGACTTGAGATTAGTAGGCCACTGTATTGTTGTTTCTCGACATTGTCTCTTCATATGGTGTTGAATCTTGCTTCTTAGACTTGTTTTGTCCTAGCTCTGATACCAAGTAATAGACCGTACACCTGCAGTAAACACCGCTAGAGGGGGTGAATAGTGGTTAGCGGGAATTACACTACTACCCTTGGTTAAAATCCCCTTTGAAAACAGAATCTGAGACCTCCTCAAATTCAGTACCTGTTTTTGAAAAATTCAAAACTCAGTGCATACAACTCCAACAGTTATGAAACTCTCCAGAAATTAACTTTAATGTTTTCACTAGACTATGTCCAAAAATGAGATAAAAATAAGATCATTTAGCCCTTCAACCAAATAAAAACATTCAGATGGTCAATCTTGACAGAATTGGACAGAATACCGCTGAACTTCGAAAACGTTTTTTTCTTTAAGTGCTCAACCAAAAAGGTTGCTCTTTATATCAAAACAATCCTTAGGACGTGTAGTTTATGTTTCAAAAAGGCTTTGACCTCAAACTATCCTTGATGAAAACAGAATTAAAGTTTTCTTGAAACTGGTCAGATTGCAGCCAGATTGGAGCAGTTATCTTGCAACGACTGAAAGATTAACTTTCATTTCCTTAAATCATGTGATTCTTTTTGCCAATGAAATCTAACAGTCTAAAGTATAACTTCACTAAAAATCACGAATTTGGAAAGTGTTTTGATATTTTTTCAAGACGTGTAAAATTGGATGAAAAATAAAGTTAAAACAGTTAGAAAAACAGAAAAGTGAAAAGAAGACAAGAACACCAAAGATTTATCCTGGTCCGGTCAATGTGACCTACTCCAGTCCCAAAGAACACATTTCCTTAGATTTCACTATGAAATGAACACAAATACAACAAGAACCAAGCTTGATCCTTGGATTAAACACCAACCCTATTCAAGACTTGGATGAACACCTCTATGCAACTCTTGGTTGCAACATGTTTATCACCTATTGATATAGCCTTATAGATTTGGCTAATCAATCTTACAAAAACACCAAGAGAGGTGTGTAGCTCTAAAAAAATCACAAGAACACCTTGGCTACATAAAGAATGAATCAAGAATGAAGAGAAGAAGATAGCAAGACAATAAGCTTCAACTTTAGCTTTTAAATATGTGTTCTTTTTTCACCTTTGCCTCGCATTTATAATGCGAAATAAGCCTTGAAAATAAGAACTCCAATGTGTGAATGTCTTAATCATCAATGCTTAAGTGTCTTCTCACCATTGGTTGGTCACATAAACACCTTGTACATTTGGCAAAATGAAACAACACAATTGGTCCACCTTGGAACACCTTATCGCCGAAATTTTGTCTTCAAAAATTAACTTGGAAATTGTTGCAAAATGAAGATAATATTGAAGGAAACGCGCCACCAAGAAACCCTCAACTCCTTGACATAAGAATAGGGCATGTGAGACTGAAAAAATTCGGATAAAACAGCTCCAAATAGCCTTTGTCTAGCCGTTGCATTCAAAATGAAATTCCAATTGACAACTAGCTTGTATTTGATTTTTCCACTTGTACACAAGTCATAAAATGGATAAAACACCTTTGACACCTGTTACAAGGACGTTGTAGGGCTGAAAATAAGTGTACAACCTTAGATATTTTAAGAAGAAATTAATAAATAAAAGTTGACAAGACTATGTCAACATATAGTCCAAAATTCCCACTTTTTTCCTTTATATGTTGTGATGGAATTGGCACCAAGAACACCATTAGAATCTCTGCAAAACAATGAATAAGACTCTCTAATAACATATATAAGAAGGTATTCAAGAAAAAAATAGGATATGACATTGAATACCGTCACATATCCTGCTACCATCGAAAAAATCATCAAATGAGAGAATATAATAGAAAACCACCAAATAATCTTCAAGATAATCATAAATCAACTCCAGAATGAATATAATAAGATACTGAAGAGATTCCTAGAGTAAAAATACTAAAACTGCACTCAGGGATAAAATGACCAAAATACCCCTGGTGAGAGAAAACTCTAAGAATGACTGCGATGGTCAGAAATGGATATAATAACACCTTTGTGATGATAAATAATAGATGAAAGTGTCCTTGAAATATTTTCACCATGTCAAGTACCTACACAAACTCAAAATACCAATTTTGCTCTTTTTGGTAAGTTTTAGAAACTTCCAAGGCACATTTGTCACACGACATTTATATTCATCAAACACATAATAACAACATGATAAACATATACAAATCATGTATAAATGAAAACAACCATTTTATCACTTTTTAGAAAAATATTTCTAAAAACCCTAAACATCGATCGATCGAAGTGCCTCTACTTGAGAGATCGATGTCTCGTAGTGAGTTTCAGAGTTTGTCTCTGACCTACATCGATTGAAGTGAGGGTTTGGTGTATACATCGATCGATGTGTCTCAAGATTAAAGATCGATGTCTCACAGTAAGGTCTTGGTTTTTCTCGCCTTACATGGATCGATCGATGTGAGGGATCGTTGTACATTGATCGATCGAAGTTCAATAACCTGAGAGATTGATGTCATTTTTCTTCACTTCTTCAACTTTTAATCATTTATAACATTATGTGTGACATTTTTAAGTATCCAGCACTTAAAATCATGACCTTGAAAATTATCCAAACATGTTTCTCAACAATCAAGATTAACCAAACAAATATTGGAACACAACAAGATACAAGATAGGAATAAAACATAAAGCTGAAATTTTCATGCCAAAAATTTCTGTCTCAGGAATACAGCAATCGGAACACCTAGACGCCTCCAAAACCATCTCCATCGTTCATAATGTAATCCTGTGTCTTTGAAACAATCTGTCAAAATTTGTTGATGATCCAACTGTGAACTACTCGGCAAATTCAATTTTTTCGGAGGCTGACAGGCTGCTCAGAACCTAGAAAATTTCACTCTTTTCCCACTTGTATTTATTGTAGGATCTTCAAGGCACCACTAGAATGGGGGGTTGAATAGTGGGTGCGGAAAATGTGGTTTTTAAAATTAGTTTGAACCAAAAACCCAACTTCTGAAAACAGTTTCTGTTTTCAGGACCAGTTTTAAAACGTTTTGAAAACTAGGTTGTAGGTCTTCAATAATTCTGAAATTTGGAGAAAACTTAGACTCAGATGTTATGAGTGTCTCCTAAAAATTTCAGATTAAAATTCATCATCTAACCCCTTGAAAAATCGTTGGTGGTCAGATTGCGCGAATCTGCCAGAAACGGTAGACTGTTTTGAAAAATTAATTCCTATTTGTACACAACTCCAAATGCTCTGAAAATTTAACCACTAACCCCTTATATGTTTTGTTGAAATTGGTTGAAACAATTTTGAAAAATTCTTTCGGGAAGTTAGTCAAATACACTCAAAGTCTCAACCTTTGCAAGCTTGCAAATCAGACTGCACTAGTCTCAGAACTGTGGATGTTTGATCAACTTATACTTATCCAAAAGGGTTGAAATTTTTGCCAAATTAACCCTAAGACTTGTGACTATGTTTCTGAAAAGTTTCGTAATTGTTGAAAAACGTTTACTATTTTTACGAACGTAATCAAAAAGAGTAAACAATGCTGAAACAGAATATAAGTGCTGAAAGTAAATGACACCGAGAATTTTATACTAGTTCGGTTATAAACAACCTACTCCAGTCTTCAAGGAACACCTTCCTTGGTTCACACTAGTCACACAACACAAATATACCTTACCACATGGTTGATGGAGTTACACACCAACTCCAACCCTTTACAAACCTTGTACGATGAATACAATTCGCACGAACACCACCACCTTGCAAGAATGAAGATTGATCACATCTTGATCAATCTTTTACAAAGATAAAGAGTATGTGGTGGTATATGACAAGCCTATTCAAGATTAAGAATATAAGTAGAATATGCTTTCAAGAAGAAGAAAGAAAGAGAGTGTATAAGAAGAAGACTAGAGCACTTTTTTTCCTTTCAATTTGCAACACTTCTTCTTGTTCTTGTTTTTGCTCTTCTCCCCTTCCTTTTTAATCATCATGGCCGCCCCCCTTGGTGTTCTCCCCCTCTTGAAAATTGTCTTCTTATGTCCTTCGGAGAATGTGTGGCATCATTGTGACATGATCTTGCTTACTTGGCACCTTCTTATTGGATGATCATTTAACCTTTGCTTGCTTGGCACTTCATGATTGGTTGAATGTTGTCATCATTTGATGACTTGGAAAATCTGAATATTTCACTAAACGCATGTGCCAAAATCAACATAAATTAGTTGCCATATCATCCAAGATTACCACATAAATTAAGCAAGATAATTTTCTCCCAAAATAGCTATAAAAATCGGCCTTTTACACCCTTGCACATGCTGCAATTTCAGCATGTGTTACATTCACTCTTTGTTAAAAATATTGCCTATTTTGCATTGTTTTAATTCAAGAATTCAATCAACATTTAGTATACAATATTCTCATCATGTATGGAATAAAATTTAGACACCAATGTGGACCAAATTTCAGCCACTATACATTACACACATGCTGAAATTTTCAGCATGTGTGATATTAAAAATATAACCATTTTAATTTCATAATTAATTCAAAACATTACCATAACATCTTCAATTAATCCTCATGATTCGAGACACAAAATATAGCTCTTTTAAAGTTATAAAATTCGGCCATAATGCAACACACATGCTAAATTTTCAGCATGCGTCATATATGTGACATAGTTTGAAATGTTACCTTTTGTAGCTCCTTCCTTTTTGTCACCAACTTTGTTTAACTGATTCTTGACCAATCAATATGCCAAAAAGGCTCCACATATGCTCCATCTCAGCTGTAGGGGAGTGTATACCTGTATATGCAAGTGCTGAATTTTATTTTTGCTAACTTTGTAAAATAGTACACATTTAATAATATACACATGTTATATTCCAATGAGCCCTTAATTTAATTTTCTAGAACACTTTAAGATGTATGACATATGTAAAAGGTGTCTAGATACGTGTCGTATGATGTGACAAAATGTTCTATGTATTGTGTACGTAGAAAACCGAATTTTCGATGTTTATCGATTACCCGATTTTTCTCTAATTAAATTCCAATTTTTTGCACATGTTATATACATTATGTTACATATAATATATACAATATAAACTTTAATTCTCAGCACTTGGCTGGTCTAAAGTGGCGCCATTAACATGTGACAAAATTAAAATTGGAATCTCCACAATTTGGCCTTAATGTGGGGTGATTTGTGTGTGCCAACATGGAATGATTTTATGACTGAAAATATCATTAAAGCCACGAAATTTATGATGATTTTTGATGTGTAGGGGCTGGCCATCTATTTATGGAAAGAAAGTGACCCGTTGGCGAAGTTTCGGTATTCACCTGATACGACAATTTTCGATTTAGAACCTTTTAACGTGTCGTATTTACTTTGTCATCACCATGACTTATATCATATGATATAAGACCTGAATATACTTATAAATATGAGTTAAGTATAGTGTTGTGACGTTAACGTATGTACGTAAAATATAACGTGTCGGTAGTACGTTGGAATACATGTATATGTGCCTTTTTCAAAAAATCAGAAAATATGTATTTATGTATGTATATAGGCGTGCATATTAAATGTGGAGAGGAGGAGAAGACTTTCCTTCCTTAGCCTTGTTGTCTTTGTGCCTTTTTCAAATGTTGCTTCCTTTAATATACTACTTAGTTTAATTAACGAAGTACTTCACTTAATGAACTAGTTTAGTTCATTAATGGTGGCACCTGAAAATAGTATAAACACAACAAATGTTTGCCATATGATGTAAGATTTAACGCTTCATGGCTCGTTAGTACGGCAACATTATATATGAACTAAATAAGACAAGTAATAAATAAGCAATATCATGCACACGTTTGTTTATATCATGCACTTTTTATGTCATGCTCATTTAAATCACATATTTTGAAATCACTCGAACCCCTTTTTCTCTACTATCTCCCCCTTTTGATGATTTTCAAAATAACCTGTGCACATGATTTAAATTCTATCGCTCCTCCTTCAATCATGCATAAATTTGAAATTGGAATTTCAAATTTCAAATCCGCTCCCCCTTGATTTATGCAATCAGTATCAATTCGTATCTCTCTCCCCCTTAAATCATGCTTTCTCTCCCCCTTTATTTTGGAAAGTAAATCAAAAGGTGCCTGTAAAGATGAAGAAGAAAACAAATCATGCATTTCATATAACAGGCGTTCGTAAGGGTTATTTATTCAACCCTTTGAAAATGTCCCTTTTGGTACCCAAATTTGGGTGACCTTTCTAGGTCTTCTAAAAGGTGAGAAGGGTGATGAAAACGCAACATAGTACGTTAGGTGCAACTGTATCTGGCCTTTGGCGAAGAACTCCTTTATACGCATTATATGCAGGACGATTTTGATATGTCCTTGTGTTTGTGTGCGTAGTGCGTGGATGGAATGAATGCCGTGTATGCATAACTCTTTTCTTTTGATATCTATATGGTACAAAATTGTATTTGGCATGATATTATGAAGAAGTGGGGCGTGATGAGGGAACAAGTTTTTGCGTCATCTTAGAAGCCGTTTTTGGCTTTGGGTGTCTACTTTCTTAGACACAATGAACTTAGTTGGTTTGGTGGATGCTTCATTTGTCTCAACGTATCCCAAACCTGTTTTGTCACTATCATGCTTTTGTGATGAGATAATACGATGCAGCATGTTAGATCCCGTGTCAAATTGTTTCAAATTTTTCTCTACATCCGCATTCCTTGATTTCAAGTTTGAAATCTCGGATTTCAATTCAGTGTTCTCGAATGTCAATGATGAAATTTCAGACTTTAATGAAATTATAATGCATGACGACTCTTCTTTTGAATCGTTTAATTGAGACACAAGATCTTTGTTAGAGGATTCTAACAATTTCTTGTCTTCAATTAATCGCTTTTTTTCTTTTGCAAGAGTCTTTGAAAACTTATGCAATTCTAAATATTGACTAAATAAATCATCATAAGAACATTCAGAATCGGAATCAGAGTCGAAAGATACCTTATTTGATGCTTTAGATGTAAAGCATACTTGTGCCTTGTGTTCTTCCGTATCATCAGTCTCAGAGTCGGATGTGTCACTCCAAGTGGAAGCTTTGAAAGCTCTTCTCCTTTGCTTAGGATCTAAGACGAGTCTATTCTTGTTCCGATCCTTGTCAGGTTATTTGTTTGTTTGCTTTTCTTTATTAGGGCAGTCATATGATAGATGTCCAAGTTTGCTGCATTCATAGCCCTTATTTCCTTATTTTTATTTTTATGATCCTTAGATGAGGTAGACTTATGTTTAATCAATTTTCTCAATATTTTTCTTAATCTTTTAGCCATCGTGATTAAGTCCTCATCGTCGGAATCTATGTCACTATCATCTACGACGTATTCATTACTAGAAATGGACTCAGAATGTCTTAAAGCAAGTTTGTTTTCATATAACTTAAGTGATCCAATTAGTTATTCCATCTTAATCGATTTAGTCTCTTTGCTTTCTTCTATGGCCGTTACTTTAGAGTCTCACTCGGATGGAAGGCTTCGCAAGACTTTCTGTACTTTTTCCTGCATGGTAAAAGCTTTACGAAGAGACTCAAGAGAATTGTAGATGTTAGTCAAACGAAGATCCATATTGTTAGGTCCGAAATACACTCTAGAGGGGGGGGTGAATAGAGTGTTCGGCTCTTTTGCAGAATTTTCTCGTTTGGCTCAACTCAAAAGATATTCAAAATCAGAGCAAGAATGGGAGATGAGAAATAGTGAATGAGTACACCGGATATAGAGTGGTTCGAATCGTAAATGATTCTACTCTACTACCACTTTGTTTCCAAAGTGGATTTTCGACAACTACTCTTCTTATTATGAACAATAAGAACAATCATAGCAACACTTACACTAACACTTTAGTGTAAGCGACAACAACAACAACTTCTTGCACAAAACACACTTGTGCAACTACAGCAACTACAGCTCTTAGCAAGAACAACTTCTTGCTTCCTCTCAACTTCAACAAAAGTTCCCTCAAGAACTTCTCTCAGTGGGTTGAAGAAATATAGTAAGGTTCACACTTTCTCACAAGACTAAGCACAAGTAAGAGATCAAATATTTATGGTTCCTCTTGTGCTTGACTCTCTTTCTCTCAATATACAATAATGAAGATCAAAGAAAGCTAGACAAGCTTTTAAACAAATTTACAAGTATGAGAGAAATATACAACAATGGAAAATGAAGCTAGATGATGTGAAAGTGTGTTCTTGCGTCATCCAAGCCTCTTCTATTTATAAATAAAGTTGACCACGTTTTTGAGGCTCTCCACCAAGTCTTCATCTTCAAAAATGTCAAGATAGTGCCCAAATAGTCTTTAGCCACCCTATGGAGTGATTTGATCTTGGATAGCCACCCTAGAGAATCTTAGACATGGTTAAAATAGTCAAGGAAGCATGTAGTATGTTGGGTTAAAGTCCACAAGAAATTTGAGCAAGATTGGAGAGAGAAAATATCATAGATCTCCCTTGGATTTTGTTCCGACGTTTGAAAAATTTTGAATTCTGGAGACGTCGATCGATCTACGTGCCAGAGCTGAGAGATCGACGTCTCTCAGTCAGACGTCGATCGATCGACGTCTGCCTAGCTGAGAGATCGATGTCTCTCAGAATGACGTCGATCGATCAACGTCTTTAGGCTGATAGATCGACGTCTCTCAGATGTACGTCGATCGATCGTACACTTAGGTGAGAGATCGACGTCTCTCAGATGTATATCGATCGATCGACATACCTTAAGCTGAGAGATCGACGTCTCTCAGTTATACGTCGATCGATCGACGTATGCTTAACTGAGAGATCAATGTCTCTCAGATATACGTCAATCGATCCACGTCTCTTGGCTGAGAGTATGACGTGGATCTGAGTGCTCAAATATTTACCAAGCTTCACATGGATCTCTTGAGGGGTTGATGTATACTTCAATCGAACCATGAGGGTTTTACATTTTGCACATGTTAGCTTCAAATTGCTTCGAACTTAAGATAGGAAATTAGTCCTTTTAAAACATCTTTTTGTATCATCAAAACATTTTATAAACTAACAATCTCCCCCTTTTTGATGATTTCAAAACCAAAACTCTAAAGAATGTATTTACTTTGTTTTAACTGTCCGAATATTTCAAGATTGAAAAATATCAATCTCCTCCTAAGTATATGCACTCTATACCTTCCACAAAAATCAATTTGAACAAGAACCTGCAAACCCAATCAAAATACTTTTCCTTACATTTGCTTCCCCTCAACCAACCAACAATTAACAAAGATTTCAATTTTCAAACTTACCTCATTTTGCCGAAGAAATTACTTTATCAAAACAATCTCATCATGCATTTAAACCATTTTAACAAATAAGCCACTTAAGCAACAATAGCCAATAGACCATGTCAATAAACCATTTAAGCAACATACCATTTTAGCCATTTAAGCAACATGCCAATAAACCAACAAGCCATAACCATTTAAGCAACATGCCAATAAACCAACATGCCAATAAACCAACAAGCCATAACCATTTAAGCAACATGCCAATAAACCAACATGCCAATAAACCAACAATCCATAACCATTTAAGCAACATGCCATAAACCAACAAGCCATAACCATTTAAGCAACATGCCAATAAACCAACAAGCCATTTTAGCCATTTTCTCCCCCTTTTTGAAAGCATCAAAAAAATAATCAAAAATACTTCATTAAATTCAAAAGCACAACCAAGTTTTACAAACACCAAATACTAAGCTAGAACAACACCCTAGTCTTCATCTGAAGAGAACGTGATTCTAGGAATGCACGCCTTCATTTTTGCCTTGAACTTGGCGAATCTTGATTCATGCATGGATACTTTGCCCTTTAGCTCGCCAACCTCCTGCTGAAGACTAATAACTTGAGCTTGAAGCTCCAGGACATTCGAGCTCAAACGACTTGGTTCTGCATGAGTCTCCGGTTCAGGAATGGGTGCCTCACCTGGAAGGTCCTCGTCTTCTCTTTCTTCCTCTTCTTGCTCTCTCCTCATTGCCTATTTTCTAGCCTTCAGGATTTGTTGGATGTTGACTTTATCATAGAAGTCCTTGTGCGTTATATTGTCAACATCCGTGTCATCCACATAAATACCCGACTTCCCAAGCATGCTATAGATAAGGTTACTATAGGGAAGGGCTTTGTTTTGTTTGGTTGCGGCTTCCACAACGTTTGTCATAAAAAGATCCCCAATGTTAACCTTCTCGCGGTTAGCTATTCGGTATGCTATGTAGAAGTCAAGGTTACTAGGCAATTTTGCGGATTTACCATTGATACAGAATGTAACAATGGCAAGAAGGGTACGGTAAACTAAAGGAATATCATTTGTGTTTTTACTAGGATGAAAGCCTGAGAAGGTTTTCACCTCATCTTCAGAAACTTTCCACCTGGCCGTATCCCATTTCCATGCATCAAACTCATAGTACCCTTCATTGGGCACACCAATCAAGTTACAAATTTTTTCAACTTTCAATTTCACAGGATGTCCATCAATAACTGAATGTAGAGCTAAAGGAATACCATTTATGTATTCAATCCATAAATTGGCATAGAAAAGCCTAGTATACTTAGTGGACATTTTGAGCATCTCTTTCTCATTCCAAATATTTCTCCACTCTTGAACATCTAACCACTCAATGATGGAACTTAGTTCATCATTGCTTAGAATATCATTTATTCTAAGCAATTTGAGTGGGATAGTGGATCTATCATCATCTTCCCATTTATCAAATAGCTTTTGAGCATGTCTAGAGATGTAACTTACGTGCCCGGGGATTAGGAGTTCCTCCAAAGCATCCTTTGCATCTTTGGCTTTGACCCAAGGGAAATTTGAGAGAGTCAAATTACTCCTAATTGTGGCTAGCACTTGTGCTTGACTCTCATCCATAGATTGTTTTCTTCGATATTGAGATGTTTGTCCTTGAGAAGAGCTTGAACCATCACCCCTAGAAGACCTTGGCCTCTTTGTTGTATTTTTGCTCCTTGAAGACATTTTGAGAGAAATTAGGGCTTGAAAGAATTTAAAATCTTGGGTGAGATGGAGGATTGCAAGAGATGAACTCAAGAATCAAGGTTAGGGATGGATTGAATCTTGATTTAGAGATGAAATTGAAGAGAGAAAGGATTTTAGAAAGAGGGGGCGCCTTCTTTGTAGGGTTTCGCTGGTGGATTTTGTTTAGAAATGGAGAAGGGTTTGCGTGTTTGAGAGTTTTAAAGGTTGCAGATTCGACGACGTCGATCGATCGACGTCTGAGTTCGACGTACGTCGATCGATCGATGTCAGAGATCGACGTACGTCGATCTCTTGTTTTGTACGTCGATCGTTCGACGTCCCCGATTTTGAAATTTTCAATTTTCATCCTTTAACTGATGTTTATCATTCCTAGTCTCGTTCTAATTGATTCGAATGTCTCAGTGGGGAGGGATTTGGTAAAGATATCCGCTAGTTGTCATTTGTTGGAACAAACTCAATGCATACCAATCCTTTTTGAATGCAATCTCTTATGAAGTGATGCCTCACTTCAATGTGTTTTGTTCTACTATGATGAACCGGGTTTTGTGCTATACTTATGGCTGAGGTATTGTCACATAGGATGGGAACTTTATCAAACTTAACATTGTAATCATTCAATGTGTTTGTCATCCAAAGTAGTTGTGCACAACATGAAGCGGCCGATATATTCGGATTCCCGTTGAAAGTGACACACTATTTTGTTTTGGAAAACCAAGAAACTAAGCAATCTCCAAGGAATTGACATGTCCCGGAGGTGCTTTTCCTATCAACAAGATTTCCGGCATAGTCAGAGTCACTATACCCTCTTAGATCAAAACAACCATTTTTGGGATAAAACAATCCGAAGTTCAAAGTTCCTTTTAAATACCTAAAGATACGTTTAATGGCAACTAAATGCGATTCCTTAGGCATACTTTGAAATCTAGCACATAAGCACACAGCATGCAAAATATCCGGCCTACTAGCGGTTAAATAAAGTAAACTACCAATCATACCCCTATATTTTGTTACCTCAACCGGCTTTCCTTTTTCGTCTTTGTCAAGCTTTGTACTTGTGCTCATCGGAGTGCTCACACTTCTTCCATCCTCGAATTTGTACTTCTTGAGCAAATCCTTTGTGTACTTTGTTTGAGATATGTACACTCCATCTTGAGTTTGCTTGATTTGTAGACCAAGGAAGTAGTTGAGTTCACCCATCATGCTCATTTCAAATTCTCCTTCCATCAATTTTGCAAAATGCTCACAAAGAGAATCATTAGTAGCACCAAATATGATATCATCCACATAAATTTGAACAAGCAATTGATGGTTTCCTTGTTCTTTAATAAAAAGAGTAGTGTCGACTTTTCCTCTTGAAAACTCGTTCTCAAGTAGGAAGTTACTTAATCTATCATACCAAGCCCTAGGAGCTTGTTTAAGTCCATAAAGGGCCTTTTTGAGTCTAAAAACATGATTTGGATAATCATGATTTTCAAACCCCGGAGGTTGAGCTACATAGACCTCTTCTTGAATTATTCCATTCAAGAATGCGGATTTCACATCCATTTGATATAGTTTGAAATCCTTATAGCATGCATATGCTATAAACATCCTAATAGCTTCTAACCTAGCACGGGGGCAAAGTCTCATCATAGTCTATGCCTTCCTCTTGCCTATAGCCTTGGGCTACTAACCTAGCTTTGTTTCTAGTGATGTTTCCTTTATCATCCATTTTGTTTCTAAATACCCATTTAGTGCCAATTACGGGATGATCACTAGGTTTAGCAACTAATTCCCAAACATCACTTCTTTCAAATTGATTTAATTCTTCTTGCATAGCTAATACCCAATCTTCATCATTTATTGCCTCCTTTATTTTTTAGGCTCAACTTGTGAAATGAAGCATTTTCATTGAATTTTCTCCTAGTCATTATGCCTTGGCTAGTTTCACCTAATATCAACTCTTTAGGGTGATCTTTCCTATACTTATATGAATCCGGTAAATTTGAGGTATCCCCTCCTACTTCTTCATCTTCACCTTAGGTTCAAGAGGATCAATCCTAAGGTCAATAACAATATTACCTTTTGGATTCTCAAATTTCTCTATATGACTTACTTCAATTATTTCTTCATTAATGTTTGATTTATCCTCATGAGTTCACTAAACTTGACATGAATTGATTCTTCAACTTTCATGCTTTTTTATTATATACTCTAAATGCCTTGCTATTTTGAGCATAACCCATAAAGATTCCTTCATCCGCTTTGAAGTCGAGTTTATCCAAGTCTTTGGTGTTAAGTATAAAACACTTACAACCAAAACCTTGAAATAACCAATATTTGGTACTCTACCTTTCCAAAGCTCATAAGGAGTCTTTTTGAGAAATGGTCTCAAATAAACTCTATTGATCACATGACAAGCGGTATTTACCGCTTCGGCCCAAAAATATTTGGGTAGCTCAAATTCGTTTAGCATGGCTCTACTCATTTCTTGAAGTGTTCTATTTTTCCTTTCCGCAACACCATTTTGTTGAGGAGTTCTTGGAGCTGAGAAATTGTGTCCATACCCTTTGGATACACAAAATTCTTGAAATTCTCCATCAAACTCACCACCTCTATCACTTCTAATTTCCTTAATTGTGTCTTCTTTGATTTTCTAATCTCTTACAAAGCTTTATAAATTCTTGACATGCATCATTCTTTTTAGCTAAGAACATTACCCAAGTGTACCTAGAGAAGTCATCTACCACCACAAAGGTGTAATTTTTCCACTTAGACTTGCCGTACCAATATCCCCATACAAATCCATATGAAGCAATTGTAGAGGTTTTGGTGGAGATTTCACTTTTGGGCTTGAAACTTGTTTTAACAAGCTTTGCCTTTTGACAAGTGTCACATAAGCCATGGTTTTCGAAATTTAATTTTGGAAGACCTTGGACTTTTTCATTTTTGCAAATCTCTTTGAAATTTTAAAACTAATATGTCCAAGTCGTCTATGCCATAGTTGAGTCAAATCATTTTTGGCAACTAGGCAAGAAACATTTTGTGATATCAAATCATGTGTGCTAAATTTGTAAACATCATTTTTATATCTTCAAAAACAATCTTATCGTTCTTTTTCACAACACATTTTCTTTTCACAAATTCAATTTGAAAATTAGCACATAGTTGGCTAACACTTATCAAATTATACTTAAGCCCTTCTACATAAGTACATTATTAATAGTAAAGAAGAATTACCAATTTCTCCATGTCCAAGGATTTTGGCTCTCCCATTGCCAAAATGCACCGTTCCACCATCTTGGAGCTTGAGCTTGGTGAACAACGCTTGTCTCCGGTCATGTGAGTTGAACATCCGCTGTCCATAAGCCATTTGGTTCCTTCTTCTTTGGCTACTCCATTTATCTTGAGAGCCTACAAAACCAAAAGATGTATGCATTGGTACCCTTTGATGGTTGGGTCCTTTAGGGTTAGTTTGTCGACCCTTAGGCTTCCAAACATATGTGCTTCCAAATCTAGCTCTACATGCTTTTTTCACATGTCCTATTTTGCAATAAAAACAAGTGGGTACATGCTTTGGTTTAGAAGTGATGAATTTTGTTGTGTTTTTCTATTGTTTGCCTTTTCTTTAAGGACTTAGGTTTAATAGAAGAAGATGATGAATTAAATCCTAAACCGGATTTATCATTTCCAATTCTTTGATTTCCAAGTAGTATGTCTAAGTTGTTTTTACCATTTGTTAGTCTTTGTAAGTCTAACTTTAGTTTCTCACATTCTTTTCTAATTTCTACATTTTCAAGAGCTACGGTTTTATGCATGGTGAGTATGATATCATGCTCTTGAAACAT
The DNA here is from genome assembly GCA_036186865.1 of Eustoma russellianum. NCBI lineage: Eukaryota > Viridiplantae > Streptophyta > Magnoliopsida > Gentianales > Gentianaceae > Eustoma > Eustoma russellianum. The sequence goes on from AP025059.1 coordinate 20,278,309, forward strand.
CAAATATTTGTCATGCAAGCTCTTATTTTCTAAGATGCATTTCTTGAACTCTTTCTTCAAATGCTTATATTTAAATTTAATTTTCAAAGTCATCTTGCAAATCTCCTTTCATCATGCAAATTTGAAGGATTAGAATTTACCTCAAGATCATCTTCAATGCCATAAGACAAGTATGTTGAATCTTTGGATTGTCAACCATTGCAACAAGTCCAACACCTTGATCTTCACTCTCTTCTCCTTCCGATTCCGAAAGGAGATCCCACGTGGTTACCTCCGCATTGAGGGCTTTCTTCTTTTGAGGAAAGACCTTCTTCTCTTGCTTTTGCGGCTCTTTTACGTGGCAATCGGCAATGAAGTGACCGGGTCGACCACATCTATAGCAATTTTCACTTGCTTCCTTTTCTTTAGATGGTCTCTTGAAAAACTTTCTTGCTTGAGCTTTGTTTCTAGTTGCCATTCTTCTAAATTTTCTTACTAGAAGGGCAACTTCCTCATCCGATTCATCGGACTCTACCACCAATCCTTTGTGTGATGTTTGTGTGGGCTTGATGGATTCATCCTATTTTGTTCATCAATAAGAATTTCATGAGTAAGAAGATTACCGGATAGCTCATCAAGGGTAAGAGTCTTGAGATTCTTTGATTCGGTGATGGCGGTGACTTTGGGTGTCCATTCTCTTGGCAAAGAGTTGAGGAGTTTTGAGACAAGTCTTCATTTGATTTTCTTGTCAACCATGGAGAGTTGATTCACTATTCGTGTGAATCGATCGATTGTCTCCTCAATCTTCTCACCGCTTTTCATTCCGAACATCTCATACTCCTTCATGAGCATGAGTCTTTTGGCCATTCTTACTTGCTCAGTTCCTTCATGTATCATTTCAAGCCTTTTCCATGCCTCATGGGCTGTTTCAAGACCTTGGAGTCTAATGAGCTCAGTGGTGGGTAAGAGCACTTGAGAGAATGTCAAATGCTTTGCCATTGATGGCAAATTTATCTTCTCTTCGTCTGTGGTGTAGTCATCCTCATCTTTAAACATTGATTCTCCTTTTGAGTTGGTAATCATAGGAACTTCAATTCCTTTGAAACAGCTCTCCATATATCAAATCCACAGCCTTTCAAATGATTGATCATTCGAAATTTCCATAAAGAATAGTTTTGGGCATCAAACATAGGAGCTTTAGTGTTTGATCCGGAAAATAGTGCAGTAGGCTTAGAAGATGAGTTGAGGTTGAGGTTGTCATTGCCATGATCTTTAACCTTGCTACTTGCAAAGATAGGCCAAGCAATCAAGGTTAGGCTCTGATACCAATTGTTAGGTCCGAAATACACTCTAGAGGGGGGGGTGAATAGAGTGTTTGGCTCTTTTGCGGAATTTTCTCGTTTGCTCAACTCAAAAGATATTCAAAATCAGAGCAAGAATGGGAGATGAGAAATAGTGAATGAGTACACCGGATATAGAGTGGTTCGAATCGTAAATGATTCTACTCCACTACCACTTTGTTTCCAAAGTGGATTTTCAACAACTACTCTTCTTATTATGAACAATAAGAACAACCACAGCAACACTTACACTAACACTTTAGTGTAAGCAACAACAACAGCAACTTCTTGCACAAAACACACTTGTGCAACTACAGCAACTACAGCTCTTAGCAAGAACAACTTCTTGCTTCCTCTCAACTTCAACAAAAGTTCCCTCAAGAACTTCTCACAGTGGGTTGAAGAAATATAGTAAGGTTCACACTTTCTCAAGTCTAAGCACAAGAAGAGATCAAATATTTATGGTTCCTCTTGTGCTTGACTCTCTTTCTCTCAATATACAATAATGAAGATCAAAGAAAGCTAGACAAGCTTTAAACAAATTTACAAGTATGAGAGAAATAACAACAATGGAAAATGAAGCTAGATGATGTTGAAAGTGTGTTTTTGCTTCATCCAAGCCTCTTCTTTTAAATAAAGTTGACCACGTTTTTGAGGCTCTCCCCAAGTCTTCATCTTCAAAAATGTCAAGATAGTGCCCAAATAGTCTTTAGCCACCCTATGGAGTGATTTGATCTTGGATAGCCACCCTAGAGAATCTTAGACATGGTTAAAATAGTCAAGGAAGCATGTAGTATGTTGGGTTAAAGTCCACAAGAAATTTGAGCAAGATTGGAGAGAGAAAATATCATAGATCTCCCTTGGATTTTGTTCCAACGTTTGAAAAATTTTGAATTCTAGAGACGTCGATCGATCTACGTGCCAGAGCTGAGAGATCGACGTCTCTCAGTCAGACGTCGATAGATCGACGTCTACCTAGCTGAGAGATCGATGTCTCTCAGAATAACGTCGATCGATCGACGTCTTTAGGCTGATAGATCGACGTCTCTCAGATGTACGTCGATCGATCGACGTACACTTAGCTGAGAGATCGACGTCTCTCAGATGTATGTCGATCCATCGACAAACCTTAAGCTGAGAGATCGATGTCTCTCAGTTATACGTCGATCGATCGACGTATGCTTAACTGAGAGATCGATGTCTCTCAGATATACGTCGATCGATCCACGTCTCTTGGCTGAGAGTATGACGTGGATCTGAGTACTCAAATATTTACCAAGCTTCACATGGATCTCTTGAGGGGTTGATGTATATTTCAACCGAACCATGACGGTTTTACGTTTTGCACATGTTTGCTTCAAATTGCTTCGAACTTAAGATAGGAAATTAGTCCTTTTAAAACATCTTTTTGTATCATCAAAACATTTTATAAACTAACACATATCAACAATAGATTCATTAGGTAATAGTTTAAACGACGCAAGTGTGGACATAAGCATATTTATCTTTGACTCTTTTACTTGACTCGTGCCTTCGTGTTTCATTTCGAGTATCCTCCATATTTCTTGTGCACTAGAGCAGTTTGAGACATAACTAGACTCACTCTTATTTAATCCATTTAAGAGCAATTGCATAGCCCTAGCATTCATGCTAAGTTTCTTTTTATCATCACTTGTATATTCTTGTCTAGATTTAACAACTTCTAGTGTGACTCCGTCTACGGTGGATAACTTAGATAGAACAAAAGGACCATCTTCTATAATCGACCAAAGATCAATATCTATTGCCATAAAGAAACGTTTCATTCTTACCTTCCATTGGACAAAAGACTCACCGTCAAAGAGAGGAGGCCTTATGGTTGACATTCCTTCTTGCACGGTGTTATAGCTAGTGGATGACATCTCACGTAGATCGTTGGATCCTTTTGTTGTGAGTGTTCCTGCGCTCTGATACCAATTGTAGGATCTGCATGGCACCACTAGAAGGGGGGTTGAATAGTGGGTGCGAAAAATGTGGTTTTTAAAATTAGTTTGAACCAAAAACCCATCTTCTGAAAACAGTTTCTGTTTTCAGGACCATTTTTAAAACGTTTTGAAAACTAGGTTGTTGGTCTTCAAAAGTTCTGAAATTTGGTGAGAACTTAGACTCAGATGTTATGAGTGTCTCCTAAAAATTTCAGATTAAAATTCAACCTCTAACCCCTTGAAAAATCATTGGTGGTCAGATTGCGCGAATCTGCCAGAAACGGTAGACTGTTTTGAAAAATTAATTCCTATTTGTACACAACTCCAAATGCTCTGAAAATTTAACCACTAAC